>PITA01027714.1:0-20533 GCA_004023965.1 Spilogale gracilis | reverse complement strand
CTGTATGCTATTGGATGTGAAATTTATAGTGAATCAGTGTTGAATACATTGTTGGCAAAGACAAAATCAGTCTTTGAGCATTATTTGCTTCCCTAAACAAAACAGCCTTGGGGGAACATGCACATTTGTGTAGGTTGGGGCTAGGAATTAGGCAGAGGCCCAGTACCTCCAAAGCCTACTCCTGTGCCAGAGCCTCAACGTACATTTTCTTTTTCCTGCTCCTTGGCTACCCTGACCTGCCTCACCTGGGAAGAGCAGTACCCTGTCAGCTGCTCAGAGCCAGCTGGGGCCATCTAGGACTGTGGAGTCCCCAACTACCGGTATTGGGGGGACCACAGATAGGTCCCCAACTACCTATATTGCCTTAAGGGTGGGGAAAACCCATCTCCTGAAAATCACTGAGGTGGCCACTGAATGGGCAACAGTCAGTCCCCATGCCATGTGTACCTAACTGTTTACTGGCTCCCCCAGCAGTCTCTCACTGGCAAGTATATCAGCCAGCTGACCTAACCCAACCCCAGCAAGGTGCTCTACAGTCCTCAGCTCTGTCTTCAGGGGCAATATGTACATCTGTCTAGGGTAAGTCTGGAATTAGGCAAATGCCAGGTATCCCCAATAGCCTTACCCCATGACCTGGCCTCCCTGTATGTTGCCCTGTTCCATATCCCTGTCTATACTGACTTGTGCCTTCTACATGCACGTCCAGTCCACACCTTGTCAGTAGGGCTTTGGTTGCAGGAGCCCAGCAGACCTGTGGAACTCAGACCATTCACAACTACCTACTGGCCCTCCACAGTAGAAAGAACCCAACCCCCCAAATTTGAGGTAGCATGCTTAAGTTAGTGACTGTCAATCTCCATTTTGGACTGCTTTCCTGAGAGGGTCCAGGCTTCTTCAGAAATCAGAGTTCCTCAGAGTCTGTTATTGGGGGATACTTTGGCCAGCTGTCCAATCCCCCCCCCCCCAGCAAAGCAGTCCTCCTCCAGCTCTGCTGTGGTGTGAGTGCACACATTTGTGCAGGTGCGAGCCTGGAAGGAAGATGCCAGGTGGCCCCAACAGCATGCTCCGTGACCTGACCTCACCCGGTGCCGCCCTGTTCCAGGACTCTGGCCCCCCCAGCCTGCATGCTGTGCACATATACAGTCATTCCCATGTCCCTTGGTTATGGAATCTGAGGGCCCCTCCAGGACTTTGGGGCTCCAGCTGAACTCCAAGCTCCTAAATGACCTCAAGGTGACCTCATCATCTTTCTGAGTGGCTCATGGAACAACAGGCGCATGTGCTTCCCTGAAGTTTTTATCAAGACATTCATATTGAGTTTTCAGGGCTTCAGAAAAAAGGACTGTTTGAATTCTGTGGTGGAGAAACTTGTTGAAAGGATGGAGGAAATTGGTAATGTTATTTTTGAGAGGTATTGCCAGATATAGGAGGAAAATAGAATTCAGAATCTAGTCTCATTTACAGATGAAAAACAAAACCTCAAAGATAATTAACAGAAATAGAATCTAATATCCACAAATGTGTGTTACAGAAATATGTATTTTCTCTCTGAAGTGATTTTTTTTAAGTTAGCCAAATTAACATTATTTTTTTTGTAAAATAAATTTAGTTTTAATAAACCTGGGGCGCCTGAGTGGCTCAGTTAGTTAAGCCACTGCCTTCAGCTCAGGTCACAAACCTGGAGTCTCAGGATCGAGTCCCACATCAGACTCCCTGCTCAGCAGCGGGTCTGCTTCTCCCTCTGACCTTCTCCCCTCTTATGCTCTCTCTCACTCACTCTCTCTCTCAAATAAATAAATAAAATATTTTAAAAAATAAATAAACCAGACCTGATCATTTACATAAGTACAAAATAACAATTGATGATATAGGCTCTTTTATATCTGCTTTGCTGGAACTTTTCATAAGGAATCTGTAGGCTGAACTTTTAACAGCTCTCAAGGGTAAAAAGCCAAATACTTGCCATCAGATTTGCCTGTAATACACATAGATTTGGGTTACTTCCTCTCTTCTCAAGGTTCTCAAAATATCCCGAGATAAATATTCTTACACTTGCTTGGAAGTCATCTTATTTACTTACCTAGTTAGGCTGCTAAGAACCCTGTAAAAGCATCAGGCTGTTTTTCTATAGGGCTTTATTGGCCCCCTAAAGTCATCCTTGTTTCCTTAAACCTGTCTTTTTACATCTGAGTCTGCATTGTTTTTGCTCAAGTATGATATTCTAGTCAAAGCCTTGGGGATATAAACAATTCTTCCAATCATATCCTGTTACAAGGATATCATATTCTTTTTAAAGTTACACAAATCAATATGTGACCCTACAAAGTGGCTTCTGCCCCACACCTGGAAGGCAGCCCTAGCCTGGACAGGTACCACTCCAAAGTGACTCTTGCCCTGGGGTCAGAGGGCTGGTGAGAGGTAACCGCACACACCAGCACATGCACAGTTTCTGTGGCCAGATCTCTCCACCAGCTGCACAGTGAGCAAGCTCTCCCCTTTGGTGTGCTTGCAGCCCTGGCAGGCCGATCTCAAGACAGCTAGGCTGACTGCTCGCCCCACCCCCATCAGCTTTCAGTGGCCACAGTCAGGCCTCTGAATGGAACAGGGGGTAAACCCTGTCCAGTGTGCCCACAGAAGGCAGAGTGAGTTATTACAGCTGGCCGGACTGAGGGGAATTGAGGCTCATCCACAACCAGAAGACATACCCGCCACAAACGGGACCCCCTGGAGTGCCCGGCGCTGGTGAGCTGGGAATGGGGAGAATCGTGCTGTGCGGCAGCCCAGGAGTTCTACAGAAGGCCAGTGTTTCCGGGACCAGAAGACACAGCTGATCTAGCTAATACATAGAAACAAACACAGAGAACTGGACAAATGAGGAGTCAGAGTAATATGTCCAAAATGAGTGAACAAGGGCAAAATCACAGAAAAGAACTAAGTGAAATGGAGATAATATGCCTGATAAAGAATCTGAAGTAATTGTCACTTGAGAAAAAAAGTGGAAGAACTTCAACTAAGAGACAGAAAAAAAAAAGGACCAGCCAGAGCTGAAGAATTCAATAATTGAAATGAAACATCTATTAGAGGGAATCAGCAGATTAGGAAATGGGGGAAAACAGATCAGTGATCTGGAACACAGGGCAGTGGAAAGAAAACAAGCTGAAGAGCAGAAGAAAAACAATAATAAAAATGAGAATAGGTTAAGGGAACTCAGTGATGTCACCAAGCACAATAACATTCACATTATAGGGTTACTAAAAGTAGAAGAGAGAGAATGGGATATAAAACTTAATTGAAGAAGTAATAGCTGAAAATTTTTCTAATCTGGGGGACAAAATAGACATCCAGGTCCAGAAATCATAGAGATTTTTAACAAAATGTACCCAAGGAGGACCACACCAAGACACATAATAATTAAAATAGCAAAAGGTAAAGGTAAAGAATTTTAGGGTGCTTGGGTAGCTCAGTTGGTCGAGCCACTGCCTTCAGCTCAGGTCATGATCTTGGAGTCCTGGGATTGAGTCCTGCATCAGCATCCTGCTTGGCAGTAAGTTTGCTTCTCCCTCTCTCGCTCCCCCTGCTTGTGATCCCTTTCTAGCTGTGTTTCTCTCTGTCGAATAAATAACCTAAAAAAAAAAAAAAAAAGGATGCATACAGACTAAAAGAGAAGGGATGAAAAAAGATATTCCATGCAAATGGAAATTAAAAAAAAAAGCTAGGATACATTACTTATAGTAGATAAAATAGGCTTTAAAACCAAGACTGTAGGGGTGCCTGGGTGGCTCAGAGGGTTAAAGCCTCTGCCTGCGGCTCAGGTCATGATCTCAGGGTCTTGGGATCGAATCCCACGTCGGGCTCTCTGCTAGGCGGGGAGCCTGCTTCCCCCTCTTTCTCTGCCTGCCTCTCTGCCTACTTGTGATCTCTCTGTCAAATAAATAAAATAAAATCTTAAAAATAAAATAAAAAATAAAACCAAGGGGCGCCTGGGTGGCTCAGTTGGTTGGGCAACTGCCTTCGGCTCAGGTCATGATCCTGGAGACCCAGGATCAAGCCCCACATTGGGCTCTCTGCTCGGCGGGAAGCCTGCTTCTCCCTCTCTCACTCCCCCTGCTTGTGTTCCCTCTCTGGCTGTGTTTCTCTCTGTCAAATAAAATAAAAAAAAAATTTAAAAAAAAAAAACAAAACCAAGACTGTAGCAAGAAACAAAGAAGTGCACTACCTAATGATAAAGAGATCAATCCAACAAGAGGATACAACAGTTGCAAATACTTGTAAATATGTTTGCACCCAACATAGGAATATTTGATACATAAAGCAAATATTAATATTCATAAAGGGAGACACTAACAGTAATACAAAGTAGGGAATTATAACACCCTTCTTATATCAATAAATAGATCATCCAGACATCCAGACAGAAAAATCACTAAGGAAACATTGGCTTTGAACAACACATGAAACCAAATGGCACTAACAGATAGATGCAGAAATTTCCATCCAAAATGGCTAAATGCATTCTTTTCAAGTGCACATGGAACATTCTCCAGGGTCAGACCACATATTAGCACATGTCAGACCACAAAGAAAGTCTCAGTAAATTGAAGAAGATTGGAATCATATCAAGCACGCTTTCCAACTACAACAATATAAAATTAGAAATCATTTACGAAGAGAAAAAAACGCAAACATGTGGAGGGTAAACAGCATGCTACCAAATAAACAAATGGTCAGTGAAAAAAAATCAAAGAGGAAATTAAAAGATAAATGGAGACACAATGGCCCCAAATCTTTAGTATGTAGCAAAAATAGTACCAATAGGAAAGTTTATGGTATATAAGCCTACCACAAGAAATAAGTCCCAAATGAACAGCCTAGTCTTATACCTAAAGGAACTCAAAAAACAAACAAATTAAACCCAATGCTAGTAGAATAAGAAAATAATGCAAATTGGAGCAGAAAAAAATGAAATAGAGACACAGAAAATGTTAGCAAAAAATCAATAGAAAAGATCAAGAGCTAGCTCTTTGAAAATATAAGCAATTCTGATAAACATTAGTTTTACTCACCAAGAAAAAGAAGACTCCAAAATCAGAAATAAAAGAGGAGAGATAATATCTGACACCATAGAAATACAAAGGATTATGAGAGGCCACCAATGAAAAATTATATGCCAACAAACTAAACTAGAAAAAAAATGGATAAATTCCTAGAAGCTTACAGTCTTTTCAACAACTATTAGGAAAACTGGACAGCTACATGCAAAAGAATGAAACTGGACCACTTTCTTATCTTATACCATACACAAAAATAATTGAAAATGGAATAAAGATCTAAATGTAAGACCTAAAACCATAAAACTCCTAAAAGAAAACATTGGCAGTAATCTCTTTGACATTAGCCTTAGCAACATATTTATGGCTATGGCTCCTTAGGCAAGGGAAACAAAAACTACTGGGACTCTACCAAAATAAAAAGATTCTGCACAGTGAAGAAAACCACTGACAAAATGAAAAGGCCACCTACTGAATAGAAGATATTTTCAAATGACATATATGATAAAGGGTAATACCCAAATGTATAAGGAAATTATATAAGTCAACACCCAAAAGCCAAGCCAATACAATTCAAAAATGAGCAGAGGACCTGAGTAGATATTTTTCCAAAGAGACATATAGATGGCCAAAACCACGAAAATATGCTCAACATTACTCATTATCAGAGAAATACAAATCAAAACCACAATGAAATACCACCTCCTATCAGTCAGAATGGCAAATATCAAAAAAACAAAAAAAATAACAAGCATTGGCAAGAATATGAAGCAAAGGGAATGTAAAGTGGTACAGCCCACTATGGAAAACAGTGTGGAGTTTCTTCAAGAAATTAAACGATAGAAATACCATACGATCCAATAATTTCATTTCTGAGTATTTTCCCAAAGAAAGCAAAAACAGTAATTTGAAAAGATACATGCACTCCTATGTTTACTGCAGCATTGTCCACAATAGTCAGGATGTGGAAGTGCAGGGGCCCATCCATAGATGAATGGATAAAAAAGATATGTGTGCATGCATGTGTGAGCCCATATGAGTATTATAGTATTACTCAGCTATAAAAAAAAAAAACCCACGAGATCTTGCTATTTGTGACAACATGGATGGATCTAGAGGGTATTATGCTAAGTGAAATAAGTTGGGGGGCACCTGGGTGCTCAGTTAAGTGTCTGCCTTCGGCTCAGGTCATGATCACAGGGTCCTAGGATGGGAGCCCCACATCAGGCTCCCTGCTTGGTGGGAAACCTGCTTCTCCCTCTCTCACTCCCTCTGCTTGTGTTCCCTCTCTTGCTGTCTGTCAAATAAATAAGTAAAATCTTTAAAAAAAAAAATAAGTGAAATTAGTCGGATAGAGAAAGACAAATGTCCTCAGATTTCATTTATCCATGGAATCTAAAAAACAAAACTGACTCAGAGAGGCGGCAATGGAGGGGAAGGATAAAAAAAGGGGGGGATTTAAGAGGTACAACTTGCAGTTATAAAATAAATAAGCCATGGAGATAAAAAGTACAACATAGGAATATAGTCAAAAATACTGCAATAACGTTGCATGTGAGAGATGGGGCCTGTACTTATTATGGGGCAGCATATAGAACTAATGAATCATTACATTGTATACCTGAAACTAATATAGCACTGTATACCAATTCCACTCCAGTAATAAAAAATAAAAGAAAAAAAACCTTTTGCAATCTCTTATCAAGAGTGGACTGATAGTTCAAAAAAACTTGATCTTTAACAAAGAGAAACCCCAATTTTAATTTTATATCAGTATACTTTTTATATTAAAATTCATTTAAATTTACTCCTATCTTAGCCAGTATTAGCCAGACATAAATTTCCTTTTCAAAGATTCTTTTTCCATAAACCTTTAAAGATTGATTGATTTGAGACAGACAGATACCACATACCATACCACAACCCATGAAATCGTGACCTAAGCAGAAACCAAGAGTTGGATGCCCGAGAGACTGAGCCACCCAGGCGCCCCTCCATAAACCTTTTATAGCTTTCTTTTTTTACACTCAGATTTTGTCTTATGCTGTCTTTCTTTTCCAGCCTCTAAACAAAATTACTTTCGTTATCCCTTAACAAAAATGCATTTCCATTTCTCATACTTTCTTTTAACCGAAAGCATACTTCCTGCTATTTTTTTTATATGGAAATGTTTCCTTTCTTATTTCTAGTAGCTTTTTTTTTTTTTTATTTGAGAGAGAGAGAGAGTGAGAGAGAGCATGAGAGGGGAGAAGGTCAGAGGGAGAAGCAGACTCCCCATGGAGCTGGGAGCCTGATGCAGGACTCAATCCTGGGACTCCAGGATCATGACTGGAGCTGAAGGTAGTGGCTTAACCAACTGAGCCACCCAGGTACCCCTTATTTCTAGTAGCTTTAAACACATATATTAATTAGAATTCTTAACCCTTAGAAACTAGTGTCTAGTTAGATCTAGTAGTAAGCAATTGTGAACTGTTAGACCTGTCTTTTTTAGATTGAAAAATTTGTGAATACATTTTATTCTGAACATATGTGCATCTGCATCTTCATAGTACAATTGTTTAAATAAACACAAAGCAGGGGTGCCTGGGTGGCTCAGTTATTAAGCATCTGCCTTAGGTTTTGGTCACGGTCCCAGGGCCCTGTCCTGGGACAAGCCCCAGTCAGGCTCCCAGCTCAGCCAAAAGCCTGCTTCTCCCTCTCCCACTCCCTCTGCTAATGTTTCCTCTCTTGCTGTCTCTCACTCTTTCTGTCAAAGAAATAAGTAAAATCTTTTAAAAAAAGTTAAAAAAACCACAAAACTGTCCACTCATGAACACAATTTTTTTTTAAAGATTTTATTTATTTGACAGAGAAAAACACAGCCAGAGAGGGAACACAAGCAGAGGGAGTGAGAGAGGGAGAAGCAGGTTTCCTGCCGAGCAGGGAGCTCAATGTGGGACTCGATCCCGGGTCTCCGGGATCATGACCTGAGCCGAAGGCAGTCGCTTAAACAACTGAGCCACCCAGGTGCCCTCATGAACACAATTTTTATCATTAGTTTAACTGGGAAGACAATAGTAGATAAACCTATATTCAGTCATTCATTATTTTATCTTATTTGGAAATAATATATTCAATGAATTTAAATTAACTCATCACCTAACTTAGCAAAACTGTAAAGTTTCGGGTAACCAGAAATTTTTGGAAGCTATTTTTAAGTATGCATACCACCAAATATAACTGTTGTTGCTAAAACAGCTAAAAGTTAACCTATAAATATTTTACTTACATCTATCTAAATCTATCTAAATCCTTTGCTCCCAAGAATTATGTTTTGATTACCCACAAAAACTTCATGAGACATTAAAGTCCATTACTAGTCTAAGATATTTGCTCACAAATTTTGTAACAGGGATAACATGAACTTATTTGATTAATACACCTAAACAGAAGTATATTTAATGCTGATAACTCTAAAGACATGTCTACTTTTTTTCCCAGTAGGCTCCACACCAAAAGCTCTTAAGAACCTGAGATCAAGACACGATCAGGAGTCAGAGCTTAACTGACCCAGGCTCCCCAACACATCCTTTTTTTTTTTTTTTTTTAAGACGTGTCTGCTTTAATTAAATCAACAAACTTAAATAGTTTTAATACCAAATATTTTCTCGGATCATATAAACCTGAAATTCATTTGTCGTGTTTTATTTCTGAGAATTTTATGTGCTTCAATTTAAGCCAATTCAATAGTTGCTTTACAAATTAAAGGTAGAAAAATACTGTACATATGGTGGACATACATAGTCATATGGAGACAATTTTTAAAATTTCTATTTGTCCCTGGAAGTAATCTTAAGCTGCGGTAGAGTTTGGGCACAAGGGCTGTTTTAGTAGTCTGTATTTTAAAAAGGCCTCTTTCGAAGGGAAAGAAATGTGAACTGGGATAAATCAGAGAGGGAGAGGAGGCATGAGAGACTTTGGACTCTGAGAAAGAAAACAGGGTTTGGGAAGGGAGAGGGGTGGGGGATGGGCAAACCTGGTGGTGGGTATTAAGGAGGGCATGGATTGCGGGGAGCACTGGGTATGGTGCATAAAGAATGAATCTTGGAACACTGAAAAAATAAGTTATTAAAAAAATTAAAAAGTAAATTTTTTAAAAAAGGACTCTTTCCCTTTTTTCTCCTTCAGTCTCAAATGATTGTGGCCTGTGTTTACATTTCAAAGACATAAGGAACAGAGAAGGAATGCAATTTTTCCCCCCAAGAGTTTCAAGGTAAAATATAATATATCCTTTTGAAGTACAAGGTAATTTTGTTTCGGTATCCTGGCCTTTATCTGCAAGCATTTGACAGAAATAGGCAAGCTTTGGAAGTTAGTAAAGATAGGTGGACTCTAACTTGTTTCTAGACTTGCATTTCTGGTTTTGTAAGATGTGCAAGATGAAGTTGTTTTTAATTCCCCCTAAAAGAACTGGATTACAGCCTAAAGGTTAAGAACTTACCTACCTTTTCAATCAAACTTTCCACTTTATATCAGAAAGATTTTTAACTAAAATAGGAATGTGTATAAAGCATTTTAACAAAAGCCTTGTTTCTGAGTACATAATTCCGCATTGGCTTTGGTTAGTCCCTCAACATTCCTTCTGCTGATAAAGGTCCCTTAGGGGCTGGAACTTCTTATAGCAATCTCTTCTGAGAGCTAGTCTGGCTGGCAAATAATACTGCTTGCACCTATGTCTTGAAATCCTAATCAATTTCACTGGCCACTAATATATCTCCCAGTAAATATACACTCTAGGTGGTGGAGACCAGAGAGAATATTGTCACTGGTCGGAAATCCAGGCTCTTAGGACATAGAACAAGGTGAAATGAAAAACCTCATCCAGTTTTCACATACAGGACCCACAGCAAAATTTGTCTGAACAGACGCCAGCCAGTTTCATGAGAATCAAGAACTCTCTCTTTTGTGAAGCTGGCTCAAACAGCAGGCAGATAGATCCTATGCCTGCCTTTCTCTATGGCAATTCCTTTTTATGACAAATGACACAAACAGAAAAAGAAAACCTGTGACCATCTCTGGGAGAAAAGGGATCAGTCAAACCAAGAGTATGCTACCAATTTACTGGAACTGCTAAGCCTAAGAAACTAGTTCCACAATAGTTTCTCCTACTGAGCTAGATTTAGAGAGAGAGGACTCTCCCCAGGGCTGATGTGATAAGAATGCCTTTTGCTGCCTTTTGTCAGATGTCCTAGGATCTCGCGGCTGCAGCAGTATGTTCAGCCAGAGAAGTTTCTCCTACTAACTATGCCAACTGCTGGGGAGGAAAAATTTTCCTCTATCACTCAAAATTCTTTTAGCCAGCCTAGGAATTAAATGTACAAGAGACCAATTAAAAGGAGAAAAAAACCCTAAAAATTTAAGAGTATATAGATACAATATTAAAATTGAGACCCAAAGAAATGATCAAGGCAGGAAGCTTTCATACTTTTTAGACAAAGAAACAATAAATTTTTGAGGAATTGACAGTAGAAAGAAAAACTAATTTTGAGAGCTTTAATTAATAAAGAATTCTAAATGGAATTTGCACTGGGGTAGAAAATTAGTAAAAGTATTTATTTAAATAGCCTTCTCTGCTCTGAATTCTCTCTCTGGTGATAAAGAAGTCTGACTCCTGTACAGAAAGGGTATCTTCCATATGAGAGATCTATTTCCTGCTTTCTCACGACAAATGGGGGTCTGGGTGTTCCTCTTGCATTGACTATTTATTAAATGACTTCTCATTCAAAATAGTCAATATGCTGAAGTGACATATTTGGGGGCAGACTACCCTTAACCCCCACATGCACATTTGTGTAGTTTAGGGCTTGGGATGAGGCAGATGCCACGGGCCCTCGAGAGACTAATCTCAAGACCAGGATACTCCAGACACAGGTCTTTAGCTTCTCAGACCTGTGCAGCTCGCATGTGCACAGTATGCCCTTTAACAGCCATCCTTTGGCAGCTGGGGCCAGTCTCCAACCACCTGCATAGCCTCCAGGGCAGAGGAAGCCTACTTTCAAAATCTTTCTGAGGCATTGACTTTAAATAGTCAGTCTACATCTGACTAGCTGCCTGATGAGGACCCAGGTTCTCCAGCTGTCAGGGTACCTCAGTGTCTCTTATTGAGGGATACCCTGGCTAGACTGCCCAGCTTCCCCTGGAAAGGCATCCAGTTTCCTCCAAGCATAACTTTGGGGGGAAATATGCATATTAGCGATAGTTTGGGGGGCTAACCAGTAACATGGCATCTTCCAGTATTTGGTCTGTTCCAGATCTCTGGCTGTCCTGACCTGCATAGACTACACATATGCTATATGCCCCCCAATATCCAGCCTCAGGCAGCCAGGGCCCTCCAGGCATGTGGAGCTCAGGCTAGTCTCCAACCACCTGCATAGCTTCCTGGGTAGAGGATTCCTTACCCAGCTGAGGAGCCAGCTTTAGACAGACAAGAGAGTCCACACTTGGACTGGCTGCCTGATGAGGCGTCAGGTTTTTCTGGCAGTCTAAGGTAATAGGTGCCTCCCAATAGAGTATCTGGCCATCTGCCAGACCCCACCCTGGCAAGGCAATAGTACATCTTTCTTCTGATATGCCTTCATGGAAAATATGAACACCTGTTTAAGTTAGGACTTGGAAATAGGCAGATGCCTTGTACCCTATACAGCCCCATCACGTGCCCAGGCTTCTGCTGACATTCTTCCTGCTACGGGTCCTGTCTAACCTGACATGTACGCCTGCACGTGTGCAGTGTGTCCTCATGTGCCAGCCTTGAGCAGCTGGGGCATTGCAGTCCTCTGCAGCTCCAGCTGGTCCTCATCCACTTGTATACTCACAGTGGACAGGAGGCAGAATCCCCAAAAATCTTTGTAAAGCATTAGCTTCAAGATAGAAGGAGCTCCCATTTGGACCAACTACCTGATGGGGATCTGAGCTTACCAAAAAGCAAGGCTCCCATGTGTCATTAGTAAAGCTTTCCCAGTCAGGTCACCTGGCTAAGTCCAGATAATAGTGATATCTTCGAAGAAAATATGCAAATGTGTATAGGTTAGGATTTGCAATTAGGCAGATGTTGTGGACTTCCAAAAGCCCATTCATGTGAACTGGATCCTCTGACATTGCCCAGGTCCTGGTGCTTGGCTTCCCTGACATGAGCACTCCATTTATACTCAGTATGCCTGCTGTCATCCAGCCTTGGTTAGCCAGAAACCCCCAATCTGTGAGCTTTGGTCAGTGCCCCACCAGCTGGCATTCAGTATGGTGAGAACCCCCCCCCCCGAAGGATTTCTGAGGCTCCATCCTAACCTGGCAATTGTCAGTCCCTCTTTGGGCTGGCTACCTGATGGGATCCTGAACTTCTCCAAAAATCAAGGTTCCCAGGTCTATCTTTTCAGGGAACACCCCAGAAATCCCACCTGATTCCTTAAGCTCTGCCTTCTGTGCCAATATGCACATGTGTGTAGCTTAATGCTTAGAATTAGATGCCAGGAACTCCCATAACCCACTCCCATGACCCAGTGTCCTCAGACACTTGCCCTGTTTTAGGTCCCTGGCAAGGCTGACCTGTGTGTCCCACATATGTGCAGTATGCATCCTGCCAGTCACCCATGGGCAACCCAGGCCCTCTGGACCTGTGGAGCTAGGGCCCCTCTACAACTACCTGCATAACCTCAATGTTGGAGAGCACCTAATTCATGAAAGCCACCGAGGTAGCTGCTAAAATGAGAGATGGTCAGTTCCCATGTGGGCTTAATGTCTGCTGGGGCTCCAGGTTTCTGCACCAACAAGGTTCCTGGGTATCTTTTATTGGAGGGTATCCTATAGTAACCCCACTTAGTTTGACCCCGGTAAGACAAGTCAGATTCTTCATCTGTCTTCAGTAGGAATATACACATTTGTGTAGGTTAGGGTTTAGGGTTTAGAATTAGGCAGATGCCAGGTACCCCAACAGCACGCTGTTGTGACTGCCCTCTCCCAAATCTGCCCTCCTTCAGGTTGCTGGCTGCCATGATCTTCCCAGTCCACATATGCATGGTACCTGCCCTTGACAGTCACCCTCGGGTAGGTGGAGCCCTCCAGGCCTGTAGAACTAAAGTTCATTTCCAAACATTGCATTTCAAACATGACATTTCAAACGCTAGGGGAGAGAAGCCCCTCCTTTCCTGGAAATTGCTCTGAGGTGGTTGCTAAAATGGGTAACAGTTAGTTCAGTCCCCATTTAGTCTTACTGTCTGCCGAGGTCCCAGATTTTTATAGCCATCAAGCCGCTTAGAGGTATCTTACTGGAGAATACCACAGCTTGCTAGCCTTCTCCAGCCATGACAAGGTAAGATCACCTTAGCCTTGCCTTCAGTGGGGCCACGTGCACCTGTGTGGGTTAGGGCTGGTATTTAGGCAGATGCCATGTAACCCAAGAGTCTGAATTCATGAGCCGCCCTCCCTGAACACTTACCCTGTTCCAAATGCCTGGCTACCTTGACTGAGCAAGGCGCACGTGCACAGCTTTGCTCGGTAAGCCAGGCTTGAGCAGACCTGGCTCTCCAAGCTTGTGACACTCTGGCCAGCCCCAACCATCCATAGAGCCTGGAAGAAGCCCACCTTCCGAAAATCACTTTAATTAGAAAGCTGCAGATGGGGGACAGTCAGTCCCCATAGAGACTTGCTGCCTGTGGGATTCAGGGCTTCTCTAGGAACCAGGACTCCCAGAGGTCTCCCCAAGTCGGATACTCTGCCCTGGTGGCGTGGCTGCTCCATGGCAAGGCAGCTGGAAAACCTCCAGCCCTGCCTTCAGGGGAAGTATTCCAGAGTGGGTAGGTGGTCATTCTCAATAGGCCCATGCATTGTAACACTAAATACCTCCTCTGGTGACCCAGCCTCTCCTGACACCGCCCAGTTCAGGTAGCTGGCTACCCTGACTTGCACAGCCCGTGAACTTCACACCCTGTCTGTGAACTTCCGGCGATAAAGGCTCTCCAGGCCTACAGATTCTGGCTGGAATGCAGCTACCTGAATGGCCTCAAGATGGAAGGAGCCCTGAAAATCTGCCAGAAGTGGCTGCTTTAACCTGGGGTGGTCTGTCCCCATGTGGACTTGCTGCCTGATGTGGTCCCAGGCTTCTCTAGGAAGCAGGACTCCCGCTGGCTCCCAGTGGAGGCCACCCTTTCCGGCAGGCATGGACCTTCCCCGGCAAGGCAGCTGGAAAGGTAGGCCTGGCACATTAGGCCTTGTACCCCCAACAGCACCCATCCTGTGACCCAGCCTTGCCGGTTACTGCCCAGGTCCAGGTCCCTGGCTATTTTAGTTTGTGGGGCTCGTGCCAGTGCACTTCGGACCTTGTCACCTGGCCTTGGGAGTCAGGAAGTACTCCAGGCCTGTGGAGTTTCCGCCGTGACTCGACCACCTGAGTGGCTTGGGTGTGGTTTAACCTGTGTGACAGTCTGTCCCTCTGTGGACTGGCTGCCTGCTGAGGCCCCAGGCTTCTCCAGCAATCAAGATGTCCAGCCATCCCAACCAGCCATGCCCTGGCAAGGCAGTCCAGATTTTTCCAGCTCTACCTTCAGGGCCACTGTGTACATCTGTGTGGGTTGAGCTTTGGAATAAGGTAGAATCCAGGTGCCCCCACCCAGCTCATGTGACCCAGACCCCGCTGACACTTGCCCAGTTACAGGTCCCTGACTATGGAGTTCACACGCGTGTAATAAACCCATAACGTCCTCTTTGTGCACCAGGGCTCTCCAGGCCTGGGGAGTGGAGCCATCCCTCACCACATGCATTACTCAAGGGTCAAGGAGGCCTACTGCTTCAAAATCACTCGGGCAACTGCTAACAGGGGTGACAGTCAGACCCTGTATGGACTTAACGTCTGCTGGTATCCTGGGCTTTGCAGCAACCAGTCCTCCTAGGTGTCTGTTATGGGAGGTTACCCCAGCCAGCAGCCTCCGCCCCATTCAGCCCTGGCACAACACTCAATATTCCTCCAGCTCTGCCCTTGGAGGATTATTCGCATTTGTGGAAGTTAAGGTTTGGAAACAGGTGGAATCCAGCTACCCCCTTGAAAGAGAGCGAAGGAAGCCTTACTAAAAATTGAAGCGGGGGGAGGGGGGGAGCCCCGAAGAGGGAGCTGTCCTGCTCCTGCCCCTCCTTGCAGACTGCGTATCCACTAAGGGGAAGGAAGAGAATTCTTATCTTGACAAGGGAGGACACTTTTCATACAGGAATTTACCTCCCCCTTTTAAGGAAGAACTCTCTCCCTGCCCCAGCAACAGCGCATGGACCACCTCTCACAGTCAGTGAGAAACCACCACAACCTCACACTTCTCTCCAATGGACTTTTGTTCAAAAACCCTCCCCAGTTTCCTCCTAAAACCTTATAAAAGCTGACCTTCCCTTTCTTTCTCCCAGCTTGCCTATGATTTGTCGTAGTTTGCTTGCCCTGAATCACCATTCCTCTGCTATTCCCTCCAAACCTTACTTTGCTAGTAAAAATAACTGGCAATTTTATTTTTAGGTTGACACACCCAACAGCCCTGTCCTGTAAGCCAGCTGTGTGGGGTTGCCCTGTTCCCGGTCCGGCGGCTCTACCTGCTGGCCTGCGCACACACAGTCCCCATCCTCTCACCTGTCTTGGACAGCAGAGGGCACTCCAGGCCTGTGGAGTTCTGACCCGATCAAAAACTTGGGCCTGGGGAGAAGAAGCCTAACACCTCCCACAACCCCTCCCATCCCACCCCCACCACCCCACCCCTGCCAATTTTTCTGAAGAAACAGCTTTATCTATCACAGTCTGCCTGATGGGGTCCTGGGATTCCCCAGCAACCAAGGCATCCGGGTGTCTCTGGCGGGTGTAGTCTGCCCTCTGTCCCGACACTGAACCGCACAGGACGCTCCAGGCCTATAGACGGGAGGCTAAGCCACAGATACTGAATGGCCTCGCGGTCAAGGGAACCCACCCCAAAATTATTTCAGAGGCAGCAGCTTTAATCCAACCACAGTTCCCAACTGGCCTGGCTGCCCCAACATGCTCCCCTGTCTCCTGTAGGAGGCTGGGCAGGCCAAGCCTCCAGGTCCTGCCCTAGCGAGGTCTTCAGGATTCCTCTGGCTGGGCTTCCAGGGACCACCCAATAAGCCCGACCTATGACTGGGCCTCCTCTGACACCACCCTGTTCCAGGTCCCTGACCACCATGACCTGCCCCCTGGCAATGCGCATTCTGCATGTCAGTCCTCCATTTGCTTCCAGGGTTCTCCAGGCATGTAGAGCTCATGCCAGTGAACAAAAACTTGTGAGACTCCAAGTGGGGAAAGAGCCTCCCACCTCCCCTCCTCTAGAAATCTGAAATTCCAGGTTAAACCGGTGACTCAGTTCCTATTTGAACAGGCTGCTGTTCAATGGGTTCTCAGGCTTCTCCAGCAACCAAGGCTCCCGGGTCTCTTATTGGGAGCACCGCAGCCATCCTGCCCGGCAACTGTCCCCAGGCCCTCCACAGCTGTGGGACTAGCAGCCATCCTCAACCACCTGCCTAGTCGTAAGTGTGGAGGAGGCCCACCCGTACCCCCAAATCACTCGGAGGTGGCTGCTAAAATGGGTGACATTCAGTCCTCAATAGACTTACCCCCCGCTACTGGCCCGGCTTCAGCAGCCGGGAAGGTGTCCAGTTGCTGCTTACTGGCCATCCCATCCCACCAGACCCAGCCCTGTCAAGTCCAGATAAGCCAGCTCTCCTCTCAGGAGCGATATGCACATGTGTGGAGGTTAACTCTCAGAATTTGGGAGACGCCAGTTTCTCCAATAAGCCCTGCTGCGACCTGGCCTAGAGCTTGCCCTGTTTCAGGTCCCTGGCTAGCCTGACCCGCACGGCCCACCAGTGCACAACACCCCCCCACCCCCACCCCCCCCGTCAGGCTGCCTTGGCAGCTGGAGCTAACTTCCAGGGTGGAGGGAGGCCCCACGACTAAACACTTCCCAGAGTCTCTTGCTTCAGCCTGCAACTGTCCAACTGGCTAACGGGGTCCAGGGCTTCTCCTCTGACCAAAGCTCCTAAGTAACCCTTATTGAAGGTACTCAGGCCCTTCTGCCCAAGCCCACCGTGCTAAGGAAGTCTGGATTTCTTCAGCTCTGCCCTCGGGGGGAAAATGAGCCTTTATATAGGTTCAACCTTAAAATAAGACAGACACCAAGTACCCACTTCGCACCTCTCCCCCCCGCCCCTCGCCACCATCAAGTACTGGCTGCCCTGACTCGGGAGGCCCGCACGTGGGCAGGACCCACCTCCTAAGCCAGCTTTAGGCAGCCGGCCCTCTGAAATGGGGGAGTCAAACTCCATGCAGACTTCTGACCAGCTTGGGTGCTGGGCTTCTGCAGCTGTCCAAGCCCCCAGAGGTCTGGTGTTGAAGCTACCCCAGCCAGCCCACTGATCCAAGCCTGGCAAGCAGTCCAGATTCCTCCAGATCTAGCGTTAGTGGGACATGTGGATTCAGGTGGGTAAAGTCCTGGAATCAGTCGGATGCCAGCTCCCCTCAAAAGCCCCTGTGAGTGTCCAGAAGTTGCCCAACATTGCCCTGTTCCATGCCTCTGGCTGTCCTGACCTGCACAGGAAATACACCCCGACACTAGCCTTGAGCAGACCCAGACCCCCAAACTTATGGGAATCTGGCCAGGCCCCAAATACCTACAACGGCCTCCAGTGCGGAGGAACTCGCCTTGTGGAAATCACTGAGGCAATACCTTGTATTCCCAACGCCCCGTCCTGTGACCTGACCTCATCCGACACTGCCGCGTCCCAGATCCCTGGCTCCATGGACCTGCCCGCTGGCTCATGTGGAGTCTGCAACCACCAGCGGGTAATGTCCTGCACGGGGCACTCCAGGCCTGTGGAACTCTGGCCAAACTTCAGCATGACCCGAATGGCCTCCTGGCGGAGGGTGCCCACCTCCAGAAAATTCTTTCTGAGGCTCCAGCTTAAAGTAGTGACCGTTCCCATTTGGACTGGCTGCCTGCTGGGGTCCTGGGCTTCCCAAGGGGACCAGGACTTCTAGGGGCCTCCAAATGGAGGATAAGCTGGCCTGCCTGCAGGTCCCCCTCCCCAGCAAAGCAATTGAAAAACATCCAGTTCTATCTTCCATGGGGAAAAATTCCACAATGCATAGGTAGGCGTTGTACATTTGGTCAACACCTTGTAGCCCGGTACCCCTGCCTGGGACCCGGTCGCACCTGATAGATTGCCTTGTTCAGGGTCCTGGCAGTCATCACTCATGATCTGCAGTGTGCATTCTGCACCTTTCTGCCAGCTTCCAGCCATCGGAGGCCTTCCGGCCTGTGAAGAGCAACCCAGTTGCCTATCACCTGCTAGCCCTCGGTGCGGAGAGCGCCCACATCCCAGAAATCTTTCTGAGGCTCTAGGTTAAATTAGGAACTGTCAGTCCCCGTTTGAACTGGCTTTCTGGTGGGGTCCCACCTCCTTCAGCAACGAAGGATTGCCGGTGTATCCTATAAGGGGGCATCTCACCTGGTTCTAGGAAGGCAGTCCAGATTTCTCCAACTCTGCTCGAGGGGGCATATACACATTTGGGTAGGTTAAGCCTTAGAATTAGGCAGATACCTGGTACTTCCAATAGTCTGCTCTTGTGACCCGGTCTCACAGGGCACCTTTTCTCAGGTCCACAGCCGTGTTAATATGTAGGGTGCTTGCCGGGTGTATGTGCCCCATTAGCCATCTTTTTGGCAGCTGAGGCCAAGAGGCCTTTGGAGGTAGGACTCATCCCCCGACACCTGCACAACCTTAAGGGTGCATGGACCCAACATCCTGAAAATTGCTCTGAAACCACCATAGACGTAGGAGCCATTCAGACCCCATGAAGACTTACCATCAGCTAGGGTCCCAGACTTTACCGCAGTCGAGGTTCCCAGGTGTCCTTATTGGAGGGTACCCCAGCCAGTCCACTGATCTAACACTGGCAAGGCACTCACCCCAGATTATTCCAGGTCTCCCTTCGGTGGGAATATGTTATTTGTGTAGGCGAAGGTTTGGGATTAGGCAGATGTTGGGTACCTCCAAAAGCCTCCTCAGGTGACCAGGCCTTGCCCAACCTGTCCTGGCTGTGGCCTGCACATGCGTGGTATGCATTGGGAAGCTGATTTGGGCAGACCCCGACCTTTAAACTTGTCGACTTCCGGCTGGGCCCTAATCACCTGGGTAGCCTTGAGCATGGAGGGAGCCCATCTTGCGAAAATCTTTCGGAGCCGAACTCTGCAAAAGAGCCATAGCCTCATGTGAACTTGCAGTCAGTGGAGTCCCAGGCTTCTCAAGGCACCAGGACTCCCAAATGGGTCTAAATGGAGGCTTCTCTGTCCTGCCAGCGTGGCCTCTCCCCGGCAAAGCAGAATACCTCCAGCTATGCCTTCTGGGAAAAACCCCACGATGGGAAAGTAGGCCTTGCATTTGTAGGCTGTTGACTTGTTCTCCTAATAGCCCTGCCCTATGACCTGGCCTCCCTCAACATTGCTTTGTTCCCGGGCCTTAACTACCCTGACCTGCGCAGTGGGCACAGGCAATACACACCTTGTTAGCGGGACTAGGGCTGCGGAGGACACTCCAAGCCTGTGAAATTCTGTTCAGAACCCAGTCTCCTGAATTGCCTCCTGCTGTAGGCATACTGCCCCTTGAAAATATTTGGGGGGTGGGGCAGCTTTAAATTGGTGACAGGTTGTCCTCATTTGGGTTGACTGCCTGATGACGATCCTGGGCTTCTCCAGCAATGGGGCCTCCCAGGTGTCACTTATTCAGGAATACAAAGGACAGCCCTCCCGGCCCCAATGGCCAGGCAGTCCAGATTCCTCCAGCTCTGCCCGTGTTGTCTATTGGTTTGATATGATCTCAAGTCCACTTGTTTATGACAAAGACAAACTGTTTTTAGAGGTAAAATTGTTTCAGTATAACAATGAAGTAAGTTGTTTTAGGACATCATCATCTCATCTGTTCTTGCCCATCAGAACTCAGCAGCTGGGGGCACCTGGCTGGCGGCTTATGGGTGAAAACATGAGGAAACTGGCAACGAGCCGGTAGAATACAAATACTTGAGAGCTGTGGGGGCTACTGAAGCAATCAAAAACTTGGCTAATTTAAAATAGCTCTCAAAGACCTTAGGCCAATTAGCTTCTGCCCCGTAAAGGCAAGTCTCTTTTATTTTTATTTTTTTTATTGTTATTAAAGTTTTTTTTTTTCCCAGTGTTTCAAGATTCATTCCCCATTCCCCACACCCAGTGCTCCACGCTTTAGGTGTCCCCAGTATCCACCACCAGGCTCTCCCATCCCTCCACCCCCCTCCCTCCAAAGCAAATGGGAACTAGGGTAATCTAGGGAGGGAAACGAAACAACAGAGACTTTGGACACAGAAACAAACTGAAGGCAAGTCTCTTTTAAGCAGAGGCACAGCCAGGTGGCGTCCCTGTGAAGATCACCTTGCCAAGCAACAC
>PITA01027713.1:0-20438 GCA_004023965.1 Spilogale gracilis | reverse complement strand
TGGCTGTGTTTCTCTCTGTCAAATAAATAAAATCTTAAAAATAAATAAATAAATAAATAAATAAATAAATAAATAAATAAATAAGGGGAATCTTGGGGCGCCTGGGTGGCTCCAGTTGGTTAAGCGACTGCCTTCGGCTCAGGTCATGATCCCGGAGTCCCGGGATCGAGCCCCGCATCAGGCTCCCTGCTCAGCAGGAAGTCTGCTTCTCCCTCTCTCACTCCCCCTGCTTGTGTTCCCTCTCTAGCTGTGTTTCTCTCTGTCAAATAAATAAATAAAATCTTTAAAAAAAAATAAAAATAAAAAATAAAGGGAATCTTTTAGAAATGGAATTCCTAAAAAGAACTCCTTTTAAGATACAGTGTTGCTGGTGCCTGGTTCCATGCTGCCAGGATATGGTAAACAGTATCATTTGTTCCATTTACCTTTTGTACCTTTAGTTATAAGGCATCTCAGATTTTCTAAATTGAAGAAGCCTGTTTTCTTTAGTCTTTCCTTACATGGAAGTTGCTTTTTATTTTTTTAATTATAATTTCCTTTCTTCACATCTTTTCTACCTGTTAACTATTTCTCAGTGTGGTTATCAAAACTATAATTATCATAGGTTCCAAAGTATTGTTCCTTGGTTTTATGCTCATTTATTCAACAAATGTCAGGCTTACAGTTGGTGTTTAATGAATGTGTTGGGTATGTAGAAATGAGTATCTTGTACCCTGTCCTTGTACTCTGATAAGAGCAATATAGACAAATAGTTAGGTTCTACTGTGATAAATGAAATTTAGGAAGTACAAAGTACAGAGGCAAGAGAAAGGAAGGAATGATTGAGGAAGAAATTCAAAGAGGAGGTAACTACTAAGTTGGGTATTGGAACATTAAGTATCGTCTAAGCAGGTCAGAAGGCAAGGGAGGAAATTCCAAGCAGAGGAACCTGCATATCCAGGAGCAGATAGGTATGAAAATGTTACAAGATCAAAACATCATTGCCAGTAGTTGAGGGTTAGTGGAACATAAGAATGAGAGGGAATCTGAGATACAAAGAGTCAATCATGTAAAGTTATATGCAGTTGGTAATGGGGAAACATTAGAAGAAATGTAAACATGGGGAGGCTTGATCATATTTTGTATTTATTTATTTATTTTAGGGGAATGAGTGAGCGAGAGTTGGAAGGGATTGAAAGGGAGGGATTGAAGGGGGGAGAGAGAGAGAGAGAGAGAGAGAGAGAGAGAGAGAGAGAGAGGCTTAAGCAGACTGCACTAAGTACAGAGTCCAGCTCAGAGCTCAGTCTCAGGATCTATCATGAGCTGAGCCAAAATCAAGAGTTGGAGACTCAACCGACTATGCCATCTGGGTGCCCCTGATTTTTATTTTTATTTTTTTTAATATTTATTTAGGGGCGCCTGGGTGGCTCAGTTGGTTAAGCGACTGCCTTCAGCTCAGGTCATGATCCCGGAGACCCGGGATCAAGCCCCGCATCAAGCTCCCTGCTCGGCAGGAAGCCTGCCTCTCCCCCTCTCACTCCCTCTGCTTGTGTTCCCTCTCTAGTTGTGTTTCTCTCTGTCAAATAAATAAATAAAATCTTAAAAAAAAAAAGATTTGTTTATTTAAGCGAGCAAGAGAGAAGGCATGTGCACATGGGAGGAGGGCCAGAGAGAGAGAGAGAATCCTCCAGCAGACTCCCCCACTGAGTGTGGTGCCTAACGCAGAGCTCAATCGCAGGACCCTGAGATCATAACCTGAGCCCAAGCGAAGAGCCCCTTAACCAGCAGAGTCACCCAGATGCTCCTAATTTTGATTTTTTATGTTAATTTTTATGTTTGTGGTAGTATATTTAATTCACCAGTTATTGAGTATACTTTATGAAAAACCTATCAGAGATTGTTGACAGATGTCATGAGGTATCAGTTATGATTTAGATGAATTTTTGCTGGGTAAAATTAGTTCAGAACCATTTTATTTTAATTATTCTATGAATTGCTTAATTTTTTTCTAGACCTTTTACCTTGCCCAAGTCAGAAGCTAATCATCTAACAGTTACCCACTTGGCTTGTGAGCTTTCTCATTGCTCTTAGTTTATATCCCTCTGTTCAGTGTTACCACCATGTTGTCTTTTATGTCTTTTATGTCATTTATGAAAATATTAGGAATTATCCCAAACATTATGTTATGGAGGACACAAATAGCTGGGGAGATCCATTTTCTCCGGTACTTTATGTCGTCGTCGTCGTCTTCTTTTTCTTCTTCTTCTTCTTCTTCTTCTTCTTCTTCTTCTTCTTCTTTCCTTTTTTTTTCCCCATCAGTTCTTTATATATGACACAAAATTATTCCAGGTTCTATATTTTAAAAATTCTGGGGGTGCCTGGTTTGTTCGGTTGGTAGAGCATGTGACTTGTGATCGCACTGTTACGAGTTTGAGCCCCACATTGGGTGTTGTACAGGTTAATTTGAAAAATTGTAAAAATTCTGTACAAAGCCTTATTAAAGGTTTTTATAATTTATTTATTTTTTAAGATTTATTTATTTACTTGACAGAGAGAGAGATCACAAATAGGCAGAGAGGCAGGCAGAGAGAGAGGAGGGAGCAGGCTCCCTGCCGAGCAGAGAGCCCGATGCGGGCCTCGATCCCAGGACCCTGGGATCATAGAGGCTTTAACCCATGGAGCCACCCAGGCACCCTATTATTATTATTTTTAAGATTTTATTTATTCATGAGAGACAGAGAGAGAGAGGCAGAGGGAGAAGCAGGCTCCCTGCCGAGCAGGGAGCCCGATGCGGAACTGGATCCCAGGACTCCAGGATCATGACCCAAGCTGAAGGCAGAAGCCCAACCATCTGAGCCACCCAGGCACCCAAAGGTTTTTATAATTTAAATAAATTATGGTTTTTGCATTTCTCCCTTTATGGAATCCATGTGGCCATTGTAATAGCATATTCAAGAAAGCTTGTCTTGGTACCTATGCCATCTTAAGTCAGATTGGAACTTTGTACCAGTGGTGAACGAAAGAACCCCACTGGGTAAGGTAGAATAGGAATTTCTAATGCCATGGTCAAGTGTATTTGGTGATTTTAGATGAAGGAAGGCAGCACATCTCTGCCTCTCAGCCTTCCCTGTGTAAGTACAACCTTCTTATTTTTCATAGGTTGAGAATTTTCTAGTCACCTGATGTAGCTCCTTAATTTGGTGAGAGACTTCGTTTTAAGACTCATCTGAAAATAGAAAAAAACTATTGGCTAGTATTTCTCAGTCTTGTTCTGTTTTAATCATTTGAAGGACTGTATACCTGCCCATATCAGTAATATTCATTGGCTTCTGCTAAAGCTCTAATGGAAACAGAATGGCAAGCTGACACATGTCCATTTGAATCAAAATCTGTTCATTTCACAAGCCTCTGATAGGTTCATTTCCAGCAGACTTTAAACCAGAAGCATTGGCTTAGCTGTGAGATAGTTTCTATTCAGTTTCTGAAAAGAAGTTCCTTTGAGTATAGTGCTTTTTTTATATACTATTACATTCTAAAAATAGTTTATTGGCTAATTGTACTAAGGGATTAATTGATATTAAAAAGACTCTTGTAATTAAATACAGGGATAATACAAAGGACTTGAGAAAAATCCTAATAGGATTTTCCCATGGGTAAATTTTGTTTACCATTTTCCGTACTGACCAGTTTTTTGGAATGTAATAGTGATGACTCTTCCACAGTTTATTAATGTTTTTGCATTCTTCCCCCAACTTTGATAGAATCAATATTTTTAAGGGGACTTCCCCCCCAGTAATAAAAGTTACACATGCTGGTTGTGAAAAAATAGAAGAAAGTCACTCATGATCCCAAACTTAATCAGTATCACCATTTTAGTGTATCTTCCAGGTTTTTTTTCCATGCATAAAAGTATTTTTATGGGGGCACCTGGTGGCTCAGTCATTAAGCGTCTGCCTTCAGCTTGGGTCATGATCCCAGAGTCCTGGGATCAAGCCCTGCATCGGGCTCCCTGCTCAGCGGGAAGCCTGCTTCTCCCTCTCCCACAACCCCTGCTTGTGTTCCCTCTCAATGTCTCTCTCTCTCTCTCTCTCTCTTTCTCGAGTAAATAAAATCTTTTTTTAAAAAAGTATTTTTGTGTAACTGAGATTATGCTTGATATAAAATTGTATCTTGCTTCCTAAATTTTATCACTATCATTTACACGTCACTAAAAACTTGTGAAAGTTTACACTGTGGCCACCTCTAGTTTATTTGCTCATTTTTCTGTTTTGGGGCATTGTGTTATATTCCCTTGGGGCATTAAAAATAAAAACACAGTGAACTTTATTTGTTTTTCTGTGTTTTTGAGTATCCTTATTCTTTAGAAGTGCAATAATTGAGGTTATAAACATTTAAAAACTTACGGAAAAATTTAAATGTGTACAAAGTAAACAATGGTGTAATAAACTATATACTTAATCACCAACTGCAAAAATCATTGACACGAGGCGCTCTTCTTTCATTTGTGTCCCCTCCACTCCTTTTCGTTTACTTTGAATTAAATCCCAGATGGGTTTGTTTGTTTATTTCATCTATAAAAGCTTCAGTTTTGGGCGCCTGGGTGGCTCAGTTGGTTAAGCGACTGCCTTCGGCTCAGGTCATGATCCTGGAGACCCGGGATCGAGCCCCACATCAGGCTCCCTGCTCGGTGGGAGGCCTGCTTCTCCCTCTCTAAAACTCTACTTGTGTTCACTCTCTCACTGTGTTTCTTTCTGTCAAATAAACAAAATCTTAAAAAAAAAAAGCTTCAGTTTTATCTAAGCTTTTAGTAAATCAGTAGTAAAAATAAAACTTACTATTTGTGAAGTATAAGCACATAACAGAAAAGAGCATACAACATAAACTTAACTATAGTTCAGTGAATTTGTGTCACAAAATGAATACCTTTGTAATTGCCATTTGGTCAAGATTTGGAATTGGCGCCACCTCAGAAGCTTCCTCATGCCTCTCCCAATCACTAGTTTGTTTTTCTTCCCTAGTGGAGACTTATAGCACTATAATTTAGTTTTACTCAATTTTGAGCTTTTAAGAAATGGAATAATATAGTGGGTATTCTTTTGTGTCTGGCTTGTTTTACCCAAAATTGTGAGATTCATTCATGATGCTCTGTAATACAAAGACTTTAAAAGCACAGCTACATTACCAGTGTCACGGTAAAACAATGAATTATTTCTTTTTTTTTTTTTTTAAGATTTTATTTTTAAGTAGTCTGTACACCCAGTGTGGGGCTTGAATTTACAACCCTGGGGTCACAAGTCGCATACTCTACTGACTGAGCCAGCCAGGTGCCCTTGAACAATTTCTTTTTTTTTTTTTTTTTTTAAAAACTTTTATTTATTTATTTAACAGAGAGAGAGATCACAAGTAGGCAGAGAGGCAGGCAGAGAGAGAGGAGGAAGCAGGCTCCCTGCTGAGCAGAGAGCCCTGATGCAGGCCTCAATCCCAGGACCCTGAGATCATAACCTGAGTCAAAGGCAGAGGCTTTAACCCACTGAGCCACCCAGGCACCCGAACAATTTCTTAGTCTTTATTTTTCAAATGTCCCAAATCATTTTTTTTTAAGTGGTTGGTTGTCTTCGTTTTTCAGACAAAGTCCGTCCATATGTTTTGTATATTGCTATGTGTCTGAAATCTCAATCTATAGGTTACTTCTCCCCTTTTTTCTTTTTCTTTTCTGGTGGAAAAATGTGGTCAGTTGTCTTACAGAATTTCCCACTTTCTGGATTTTGCTGATTGTATGTCCATGGTGTCATTTTTTTTTTTAAATTGAGATCTATGTAACATACGTTAGAATGCACAGGTCTTGTGTACAGTTCGGTGAGTTTTGGCAGTGCAGTCACTATTCAAGACAGTATATAAAGAACATTTCCATCTCAGTGGAAAGTTTCTTGTGCCCATTTACAGTTCGTGTCCCTTTCCATCCCTGTATCTGACTTGTATCACCATAAATAAGTTTTCCCATTTGGTGTTTATATATATATATGGAATTACAGTAGGTTTTCTTCTGTGAGGGGCTTCTTTCATGTAACATTATGTGTTTTTTTTTATTAATAAGATTTATTTATTTATTTATTAGAAAGAGAGAGAGAGATCACAAGTAGGCAGAGAGGCAGGCAAAGAGAGAGGAGGAAGCAGGCTCCCCGCTGAGCAGAGAGCCTGATGTGGGCCTCGATCCCAGGACCCTGAGATCGTTACCTGAGCCGAAGGCAGAGGCTTAACCTACTGAGCCACCCTGGCACCCCTGTAACATTATGTTTTTGAGATTTGTCCATGTGTTTTCATAGTTTGTTGCTTTTTATTGCTGAATATATTCTATTGTATATGTACACCACAATTTGTTATTTTTTTGGTGGACATTTGGATTGTTTTCCGTTCGGGGTATTATGAATAAGACTGTGATAAATACTCTTATGCAAGCTGGTATGGATGTGTTTTCATATATGAAGCTGTAATTGCTAGGTCATATTGAAAATATATTTGTATCTTCAGCAATAGCTAAACTTCTAAAGTGCTATTCCATTTTACACTCTACCCTACCAACGATGTATGAGAACTGCCCTTGCTCCATATACCTGCAAGCATTTTTTTTTTTTTTGGTGGACAGCAAAGCAAAGTTTATTTATTTTTTAAGATTTTATTTATTTAGGGGCGCCTGTGTGGCTAAGTTGGTTAAGTGACTGCCTTCGGCTGAGGTCATGATCCCGGAGACCCGGGATCGAGCCCAACATTAGGCTCCCTGCTCGGCAGGAAGCCTGCTTCTCCCTCTCTCACTCCCCTTCCTTGTGTTCCCTCTCTGGCTCTGTTTCTCTCTGATCTCTGTCAAATAAAATAAAATCTTTTTTTTTTTTAAAAGAGAGATTTTATTTATTTATTTGACAGAGAGATCACAAGTGGGCAGAGCCCGACGTGGTTCTTGATCCCAGAATCTTGAGATCATGATCTAAGCTGAAGGCAGAAGCTTTAACCCACTGAGCCACCCAGGTGCGCCAAAGCAAGGTTTATTGAGCAATAGCAAAATGATAGCACATTGGGTTGCTCCAAGCATTTTTTTTTTTTTTTTTAAGATTTTATTTATTTGACAGAAACACAGCCAGAGAGGGAACACAAGCAGCAGGAGTGAGAGAGGGAGAAGCAGGCTTCCCACCAAGCAGGCAGCCTGATGCGGGGCTCAATCCCGGGACTCCGGGATCATGACCTGAGCTGAAGGCAGAGGCTTAACTGTTGAGCCACCCAGGCGCCCCAAGCATTTTTTTTTCTAAGGTTTTATTTATTTATTAGAGAGCACGCAGCCAAGCACGAGCAGGGGGAGGGGCAGAGGGAGAAGCACACTCCCTGCTGAGCAGCGATTCTCCCCATGTGGCACTCTTAGCTGAAGGCAGATGCTTAACCAGTTGAGCCACCCAGGTACCCTCATTTGGTTTTTGATATCTGCCATTCTAGTGAGTACGAAGTAGTATCTCATTATTTTAATTTGTATTTCTCTGCTAGTTAATGAGGTTGAATGCCTTTCCATGTGCTTATTGGCCATTTGTATATCTTTGTTGAAATATCTGTTCAGATCTTTTTGCCCCCCCCTTTTATTGGTTTGTTCATCTTTTGTTGATTTGTAGATTCTTTATTATATTTGGATACAAGTTTTTTCTTAGACGTATGAGTCACAGATACTTTTTTCATCTGTAACTTGTCATTTTATATATTCCTAATGGTATATTTTGGTGAGCAGAATTGTTTTTTATCATTCTATTACTTTTATCGCTTGTTACATACTTTTAAAAATTTGATCCTAGAGACAGCCTTTTGAGGGGGAGTAATATGGTAGTGTCATCATTTTGCTCATTACGAAATAAAGGCCTAAAGAAGTAAACAGACTTGTCTTAAAGTTATGTAACTATTAAGTTGTAGAGCAGTGCCTGGAAACCAGGTCTTTTCAGGTTGAATTTCTTTCCGTTACACCATATTCTCCCTTTCTCTTTTTCCATTAACCGAAAATGATACTGTGCTCAGCTATTTTTTCTTAGAGTTCTATGCTCTCTTTTACTTTGGGCCTTTGCATATACAGTTCTTTTTGAGTTGAACACTTTTCCTCCTCTCTTTAATTCTGTTTATCATTCAGGTTTCAGCTTACATGTTAGTTATATCCTTTAGGAAATTTTTGACATCTCCCTCCTTTCCTGCTAGATAAGGTACCCCTTCTCTGCTTCTCTTTTTTGCAGATAACAGAATATATCCTGATTGTCTTTCTGTTTATTCTCTGTAGATTTTGAGGAGCCATGCCACACTTAGTAACCAGAATATTGACAGTGTCTGGCACATGGCAGATGCTAAAAAAATGTTGTGGATTCAGTGAAATGTAATTCTTTCCTGGGGCACCTGTCTGGCTCAGTTG
The DNA here is from genome assembly GCA_004023965.1 of Spilogale gracilis. Classification (NCBI taxonomy): domain Eukaryota; kingdom Metazoa; phylum Chordata; class Mammalia; order Carnivora; family Mephitidae; genus Spilogale; species Spilogale gracilis. The sequence continues at coordinate 12,034 of PITA01027713.1, read as the reverse complement.
GTGGATTATGGGACTCTTGATCATACGTTCAGGTCCCATGCTAGGAGTAGAGACTACTTAAAATAATAATAATAAACTACCTTAAAATACATACATACATACAAACATAAACTTCTGTCCCTGACTACTTGTGAACAATTTTTTTTTTTTGTACTATGTACTTTAACCCCATCATGTATTTAATTTAGCATTTTTGTGTAGTATCATGAGGTTCTATTTGTGGTTGTTGAATTCCTGGGGGGATTATAACATTTTAAAGTAAGGGTTAAAAAATTATGTTTTATTCTCTATATATCTAAGAAGTGTTTAAAATTATTGAATACTTGATTAGCTTTAGGAAGTTTTCTTTAACTCATTTACTTTACTTTTTTTTTTAAGAGAGATTGAGAGCAAGTAGGGTGGGGGAGAATGAGAGAGAAGGGCAGAGGGAGAGAGAGAATCTTAAGTAGCCTCCATGCCCATCATGGAGCTTTTTTTTTTTTAAGATTTTATTTATTTATTTGACAGAGAGAGATCACAAATGGGCAGAGAAGCAGGCAGAGACAGAGGGGGAAGCAGGCTCCCTGCCAAGCAGAGAGCCCGATGTGGGACTCGATCCCAGGACTCAGAGATCATGACCTGAGCCGAAGGCAGAGGCTTAACCCTCTGAGCCACCCAGGCGACCCCCATCATGGAGCTTTATGTGGGGCTCTGTCTTACAACCCTGAGATCATGACTCAAGCCAAAATCAAAAGTCGACACCTAATGGACTGAGTGGCCCAAGATCCCCCCCCACTTAATTTTATTTTTATTCATTTACTTTTACTATTGATAACTATTAAACTTCAAACTTAAACTGTATAATTGCCTGAATGATATTACATCTGAAAAACTAATTAAAAATTTCATATCTACTGTTTTTGTCTTTGAACAGCAGGCATTGATTCCACCTTTCATTCCTGAAGAATAGATAGATTCTTTTTTTTTTTTTTTTTTTTTTTTTTTTTAAAGATTTTATTTATTTGACAGAGAGAAACACAGCCAGAGAGGGAACACAAGCAGGGGGAGTGAGAGAGGGAGAAGCAGGCTTCCTGCGGAGCAGGGAGCCCGATGTGGGACTCGATCCCGGGTCACCGGGATCATGACCTGAGCCTAAGGCAGCGGCTTAACCAACTGAGCCACCCAGGCGCCCCAATAGATAGATTCTTAAAAAGTAACTTGAGGAATTTATTGAAGTTGACAACTGTTCTGTGGTTAGGTTAAAAATATTCTTAGGAAATACACACAAGTATTTAGGGGTGAGAGAGCCATAGTATATGCAGCTGATGACTCTTAGATGGTTTGGGATTAGGTGAGGAAAAAAATATATATACATAACCCCCCATATATATATCCACATGTATAAGTACAGGCAGTCTTCACTTTGCATCATAGTGTGGTACTGTATGCAAGCTGAAAACACAGAAGATGATCGACGAGAAAAATTAAGAAGTGACCTTTTAAATCTTTTGTTAATAAAAAACTATGTCATTGTTGGTTATAAATATATGAAGAAATGAAAAAATAGTAAAACTAATATATGGTATACTTACTTATTTAGGTACACTAATTTAAAGCATTGAATGTTAAAGTATTTGGGGGCAGGTGCCTGGATGGCTTAGTTGTTAAATGTCTGCCTTTGGGGGTGCCTGGGTGGCTCAGTTGGTTAAGCGACTGCCTTCGGCTCAGGTCATGATCCCGGAGACCCAGGATCAAGTCCCACATCGGGCTCCCTGCTCCACAGGAAGCTTGTTTCTCCCTCTCTCACTCCCTCTGCTGTGTTCCCTCTCTGGCTGTGTTTCTCTCTGTCAAATAAAATCTTTAGGAAAAAAAAAATGTCTGCCTTTGGCCCAGGTCATGATCCCAGGGTCTGGGATTGAGGCCCACATCAGCCTCCCTGCGCAGTGGGAAGCGCGCGCGCTCTCTCTCTCTCTAACAAATAAATCTTTAAAAAATAAAAAATAAGATGTTTTAGGGGTGCCTGGCTGGCTCAGTCAGTAGAGCATGTAACTCTTAATCTCTGAGTCTTGAATTCAAGCCCCATGTTGGGTGTGGAGCCTACTTAAAAATCAATCAATCAATAAGTAATAAAATATTTTATTTCTTGAGGTGCCTGGCTGGCTTACTGGTGGAAAATGCATCTCTTGATCTTGGGGTTGTGAGTTTGAGCCCCACATTGGGTGTACAGATTACTTAAACTCTTTAAAAAAAACAAAACAGTGTGTTGTGTTTCTTAGTTTAAAAACTTTTTGAGTAGTTTAAAGGCACCTGGGTGGCTCAGTTTGTTAAGCATCTGACTCTTGATTTCAGCTTAGATCATGATCTCAGAATCATGAGATTGAGTCCTGCTTCCGGGTTGTGCTGGGCGTGGAGCCGGATGAAGATTATCTCTCTCCCTTCGGACGCCTGGGTGGCTTAGTCGGTTAAGTGTCTGCTTTCAGCTCAGTTATGATCCCAGCATCCTGGTATTGGATCCCACTTTGGGATCCTTGCTCAGTGGGAAACTTGCTTTTTCCTTCTGCCTGCTGCTCCCCCTGCTTGTGTTCTCTCTCTCTCTCTGAGAAATAAATAAAATCTTTTTTTAAAAAAAATTTTATTTGACAGAGAGGGAGATCACAAGTAGGCAGAGAGGCAAGCAGAGAGAGAGGAGGAAGCAGGCTCCCTGCTGAGCAGAGAGCCTGACACTGGGCCTCAGTCCCAGGACCCTGAGATCATGACCTGAGCGGAAGGCAGAGTCTTTAACCCACTGACCACCCAGGTGCCCATCCCCCCTTTTTTAAAATAGGCTTCATGCCCAGTGTGAAGCCCAATAGGGGGTTTGAACTCAAGACCCTGTGATCAAGACCTGAACTGAGGTGAAGAGTCAGATGCTCAACTAACTGAGCCATCCAGACACCCCTCATTTCTTTGCTTCATTTTCACCTTTGTAGGCCAGTTCCCTCTCTCAATTGTCCATTTTTGTAAATGGGTTTATCACTGGTAGAGTAAGAGGCAACAGAACTACACACTTTGCTGTTTGTTTGTAGGGAACTGAAGAATAGACCCAATGACTCATCACTAACAGCCTTTAAAGATGTGATGAGATTGGTTACTGATTGTGATGCACATGTTATTTACACAGTGATTTGTGGACTGAGGAACCCCCAGTAAAGCTTATATTTTATGCAACTACTCATAGTTCATGTACCATGGTAAAAATTTGAAGTATGTTGTTGGGGGACTGATGATGTTACTTAACTAGAATGTGGAGACTGAAATTTGTGCAAATTGGGAGTATGAAAAACCAGTACTACCCAGTATAAAGAGCATAGGGCCACTTGGGTAGCTCAGTCGTTAAAGCGTCTGCCTGTGGGGCTCAATTTCATGACCCTGAGGTCATGATTTAAGCTGAAATTAAGAATGAAATGCTCAACTGGCTGAGCTGCCCTGGTGCCCCAGTAATTCCTAAATTATTTTAGAATTATGTATTCTATGAAGTATGTCAAGTCATGAGGTTATCATTTGTAAGGAAAGATGGTAAATGGGGGAATAGAGTTTGAGAAAGGAACTCGAAACAGCATATGTGGTACGAACTGATGCCACTGAACGTAAAATGAGCAATACCAAAACTGTAGATGGAAAATAACCATTTCTTCTTTTTCTTCTTTATTTTTTTATTTATTTTTGCTGAGAAGACTCTTCAGCTTATTATTGGTTATAACCAATGTATATAACCTATAACACCATATTTTCCCTATTATTTTAGTGGATATTTTCTCTTTATTCCTTAATTGGGAGGATAAATATTTTATAAAAATTTTTGAAGATACATAGCTTTCTGATCTCATTTAGGTCATGTTAATGTTTGAAACTCTCTCAGAACCTGGCTGAGTACTAAAGTTAATTTGTAGCACTAGCAATAACGATTTCCTGAACTAGGTATAAATAACCGGAAAAACTGCAAGATGGAAGTTGAAATAGAGCTAAGATTTATTAGTGTCTGCCTAAGTCCAGGGTATGTAGTCAACTTAAAAACAATGCTGTTGGGAAAGATTTGGTGTATGAGTATAGAAATAAGCCTTGTGTGTATTTCATCCTGGCTTAACCACATCTCTTGTGCCATTCTGGGAAAGGTCAGGTTAAAAGCTAGGCTGTTCACTGGATTTCAAGAATCATTGAACATAGCTAAACCTTATTAAGCTAAGAAGAAAAGAGAATTTCAGGGATCAGGGGCTTCCCCAGGGACTAAGTAGTTCCATTGAATTAAAGATTCTTCTAGCCAGACTCCTAGCTGATCTTCTAGTGGTGATGTAAATCAAATTGGTACATACGTATTGATTGAATGAAGTGTCCTTAATGGATCGTTTATACTTTGTGTAAAGAAAATTATGGGGTTTCTTTGGTAGATAAAACTCAAATCAGGGGCACCTGGATGGCTCAGTCCTTAAGCCTCTGCCTTCAGCTCAGGTCATGATCCTAGAATCCCCTATCCAGTCCTGCATTGGGCTCCCAGCTCAGTAGGGAGCCAGCTTCTCCCTTTCCCACTCCCCCTGCTTGTGTTCCCTCTCAAGTTATGTTTCTCTCTGTCAAATAAATAAATAAAATCTTTGAAAACCCCACAAAACTCAAATTATAGATTTTTTTCCTTTATTAGAAGTGCAGTCTAGCTGAAACTGTCTATTCTTCACCTAGAATTAATGAAAATAGCTGAGATATGGGTATGTGGTACCTGGCTCAGTACAATTCTACCTAAATTTCTTAAAACTTTCAATAGGCTCAGGATGCTACAACCGTGTTCAGCATAGTTAATAAGCCAATCAGATACTTCAGAATGTTCGTACTGCCTGCTTTATTGAGGCTAACAAATATATAAGCAGATTTTCTTCTGGAGCTTTTTAAAAAAGGGCAAAAGTTAAAAAAAAAGTTTTCTCTTTACTCCTGAATTAACTCAGTATTCTGTTAGGACTACAGCCAGTGTGTTAAATTTCCTGTGAGTTGCTTTAGTGTGATTTTGGAGTTCTTTCTGGATCCCAACATTTGTGTGACCCTCAACAGGGCACTTCCTAACTTCTCTGAGTCTCAGTTTACTTATTTCTAAATGGGGGGAGCAGTAATGATATCTTCTTAGGGTTGTTTGAGGATTTAATGGGGGTAATAAATGTAGACTGCTTTGTAAACAGTGAACTAACTTATTTTCTTCCTTCTTTTTCTTTTTTTCCTGAAGGTGTTTTATTTATTTGGCAGAGATAGGGAGTACAAGTAGTCAGAGCAGCAGGGAGAGGGAGAAACATGCTCTCTGCTGAGCAGGGAGGCTGATGCAGGGCTCGATCCCAGGACCCTGGGATCATGTGAGCCACCCAGGCACCCAACAATAAACTTTCAATAAATGGTATTTATTATAATTTTCAAAACTGAATAAGTTATAGGTATTTCATCTGACTGGCTTTTAATTATGCAAATAAAATATGAATGCATTATTGCACACAATTAAACGTTTGCAGATAAGGTTAAAGAAGCTTTTGAACTCTTCAATCCTAGTCCCTTCCCTAGAAGTAACCATTTGTCAGTTCATATATCTCTCATGTCTTTTTCATTTTTTTTAAAGCTTTTTTTTTTTTTTTTTAAGATTTTATTTATTTGGGGCGCCTGGGTGGCTCAGTTGATTGAGCGACTGCCTTCGGCTCAGGTCATGATCCTGGAGACCCGGGATCGAGTCCCGCATCAGGCTCCCTGCTCAGCCAGAAGCCCTCTCTCACTCCCTCTGCTTGTGTTCCCTCTCTCACGTGTTTCTCTCGGTCAAATTAATAAATAAAAATCTTAAAAAAAAAAAAAAGATTTTATTTATTTATTTGACAGAGAGAGAGAGAGAGATCACAAGCAGGCAGAGAGGCAGGCAGGCAAAGAGAGAGGAGGAAGTAGGCTCCCTGCCGAGCAGAGAGCCCAACGCCCAACGCGGGCCTTGATCCCAGGACCCTGAGATCATGACCTGAGCCAAAGGCAGAGGCTTTAACCCACTGAGCCACCCAGGCACCCTCAATGTCTCTTTCTGTACACACAGATTCTACTTTATAGATAATTAAAAAGATAGTAATTTAGTAATTTTGTAAGTATTTACAATTACTATTTATTAGAATCTATATTTTGTAGACTCAGTAACCAGAAAATAGCAAAATTCAGCAAGTTGTTACGATCTTGAGCCAAATCAAAGAATTTTTTTATACCCCTAGAAAGGTTTAATCAAAGAGAAGAAGCCAGAAGAAATAAACATAGCTTCATCCATTTAGCTCAAAAATGTACATTTGCTTTTCTGGCCAATAAATAGATCAAAACTTAAGAAATTTACTGTCTATAAGCTTATCTTAAATTCTACAACTAGGGGTCAAAGATATTGTTTGTAGTCTGACAAGTAAGAAATACTTCCCTTTCTCAAAAATGTGAAAATTTTGCCACGTTCTTTTTGGGGCAAGGGCAAGGAAAGCATTTGGGGAAGGATAGTAAGAAATAGTAATTGAGGGGCGCCTGGGTGGCTCAGTTGGTTGGGCGACTGCTTTCGGCTCAGGTTATGATCCTGGAGACCTGGGATCGAGCCCCACATCGGGCTTCCCGCTCGGCGGGAGGCCTGCTTCTCCCTCTCTCAGTCCCTCTGCTTGTGTTCCCTCTCTAGCTGTGTTTCTCTCTGTCAAATAAATAAAATCTTAAAAAAAAAAAAAAAGAAATAGTAATTGAACTATTAGCTTATCATTGATTCTCAAGTATATTTAAATTACTTTTGTGATGACTTATGGCATTTTTGTTTGTAATCTGTACACATTGGGAAGTAGATTCCAGGTCACTTACAGAAGAAGATCAATCTTGAAGTGTCATTAGTTGTTCTCCTAAAGCCACTTGTTCTGACAGAATTTTCTTTAAGGGAATGTCAGGAGAAAGAGGCCGCAGTTAATTTGGGAGTGGGGATCTGAGTTGGAGAGTATGGATTTGACGTGATCTGTCTTTCAGGAGTTGGAAGTCAGTTGGACAAAATATGTGGAGAGGGGTTAGTGGACAAAGGAAAATACCAAGTTAAAATGGTATTACTTCTCAACACTTTAGGAGAGTCGTGGTGGAGAATGGAGCAAAAGACTCAGGTCTTCCTTTCATTCCAGTCCTCAGGCTGAACTTGGTGATGAAAGCCAAAGGACAGAACTCCTAATCCAATATATTTGTGTGGGAATGTGTAGTAAAGTTTCTCTTACCCAGAATAGAGATGTGAGAACTTCCTTTGCTTTGACTATATCATGGAGGTGGTTCCAGAGCAGGGATTGAGGTTAGTTTGTAAGTTTGTGCCTTGGAAGGGGTTGTTTACCTGATTATCATATGAAAATATAGAACAAGTCCAGTATATAGTGCCTTGGGAGATTCATATACATATATTAAATTGCCTTCTTGGTAGCTCATTTTCTAAGCTTTGCTTTTGTTGCTTCTTTCAAGAACTAGATTGTCTTGTCCAGTATAGTAAGCCAGTGTCACATGCTATTGAGCATGTAAGGTGTGGCTCATCTAAATTGAGATGAGAGTGTAAAATACACACTGCATCTGAAGACTTAGTGTGGAAAAAGAATGTAAATTATCCCCAGATGTTTTTATAATGGTAACATATTGAAATGCCCTCTGGGGGGGTGCAAAAAGGTGATTTTATTAAAGCACAGGGACAGGACCCATGGGCAGAAAGAGATGCAAACATATTGAAATGCTGTTATTGATTGCATATGAATAGATTTATTAGATTAAATAAAATATATTAAAAGTTAATTTCACCTTAAGAAATACAGCTTCTAGGAGAAATTACACATGTGGCTGACATTATCTTTCTTTTGGGCCTTGCTGGTCTAGAACAGCCCTGCACTAGGGATAAATAACTTCTTTTTTCTTTCTTTTCTTTTTTTTTTTTTTTTAAAGATTTTATTTATTTATTTGACAGAGAGAAACACAGCCAGAGAGGGAACACAAGCAGGGGGAGTGAGAGAGGGAGAAGCAGGCTTCCTGCTGAGCAGGGAGCCCGATGTGGGACTCGATCCCGGGTCTCCGGGATCATGACCCGAGCCGAAGGCAGTTGCTTAACCAACTGAGCCACCCAGGCGCCCCAATAACTTCTTTTTTCTTACTGAAAAATTTCATATGGGTCATTACAGAGATGTTGAGTAGTTTTAGTTCAATAAAAATGTTTAGGCAGTCATTTAATTTTTATACTCAGATTATTTTCCCCTTTGGGTGGAAAAGTTTTTTGTTTTTTTTTTTTAAGTATTTTTTTAAATTCTAGTTAGTTAACATAAAGTGTATCAGTTCAGGTGTGGAATTTAGTGATTCATCACTTACTTACAAATCTGGTGTTGATCAAAACAAGTGCCCTCCTTAATACGCATCACCCATTTAACCCATCCCCTTGCCTGGGGGATAATTTTTTTAAATTTAATTTTATGAGTCCATGGGAATATAGGATTACAGTGCTAGATTATGTGTTTTGTGCTGTGTGCGTGCATGCATGAATATGTTATTTTTTAGGAATTTCCCGTATTGTAGTGATCATGATGCAACTTAAGCCCAGGTTCACAAGGCACAGGTCCTACCAGTCATCCTACCTGATAAATAAGCCTTTCTATAGAAAAGCATTACTTTTCCAAAAGAATCCTGGAACCAGGCATATTTCTCAGCCCAGCTCTTACCAACTGTATTCCCAAGGAATATGGAACAATAATCTTAACATGATGTTAGACTTCATATTGGGTGATCCCAAGCCAGTTTTCTACATTCATGAAATACGTTTGTCCCCAAACTTTTTTATTTTTATTTATTTATTTTTAAAGATTTTATTCATTCATTTGACAGCACAAGCAGGCAGCGGGAGGGTCCCAGGAGGTAGGCTCCCCGTGGAGCAGGGAGCCCAACTTGGTTTCAGTTCAGGAGTCAATCCTGTTTAGTCATTGCATTTAATTATGACTCTTTAGTCTCTCTTTATCTAGAACAGAGGTCAGCATACTACAATCCATGTGCCAAGTCCCTCTAGCCACTTGTTTTTGTGCAGCTCACCAGACAAGAATAGCTTTTACTTGTTTTTCCTATATCAATAAAAAAAAAAATTAAGGTAAAATTCACATAACATAAAATTAACCACTAATCATTTTAAAATGTATAATTTATTGGCACTTCGTATATTCAGTAGGTTGTGTAACTGTCACCTCTGTCTGGTTCAAGACATTTTAAGCACCCAAAAAAGAAACTCTGTCAGTTAGCAATTTCCCCATTCCCCCTCCTGCAGCTTCTGGTAAACACTAGTTGACTTTCTGTGTTTGTGGATTAACCTATTCTGGGTTTCATATAGATGGAATTACACCATATGTGACCTTTTATGTCTGGCTTTTTCCATGTAGTGTGTTTTTTGGGATTCATTCATATTTTTAGCATGTATCAGTATTTCATTCCTTTTTATGACTGAATAATAATCCATTGACATAGGCATACTACATTTTGTTTATTCATTCATCTGTTGACAGATGTTGGCATTGTTTTTACCTTTTAGCTATTTTTTTAATAAAGATTTTACTTATTTGAGAGGATGAATGAGAGAGAGGGACAGGGGGAGAGGGAAAAGCAAACTCCCTCCTGAGCTGGAAGACCAATGTGGGACTAGATCCCAGGACCCCGGGATCATGACCTGAGCTGAAGGCAGATGCTGAACTGACTGAGCCACTCACGTGCCCCCTTTTAGCTATTTTGAATAGTGCTGCTATGAACATCTATGTATAAGTATTTGTTTAGGTACCTGTTTTCAGTTCTTTGGTTTTAACATTTTTAAATGGTTGGAAAAAATCAGAAGAGGCATAGTATTTCATGAAATATGAAAACTATATGAAATTCAAATTTCAGTGTCCATAAATAAAGCCACGCTTATTCATTTATGTTGTCTATGGCTGCTTTCATGCTGCAGTGGCAAGTAGAATAGTTGTGATAAAGACCATATGTTCCACGAAGCTTAAAATATTTACTCTCTGGCCCTTTGTAGTAAAAGTTTGCTGACTCTGAACAGTCCCTCTGTTTGTTTTTGTGACATTAGTGTTTTTTTTTTTTAACTAATAAGACTTTATTTTTCTTTTAAAGATTTTATTTATTTGACACAGAGAGAGATCACAAGTAGGCAGAGAGGCAGGCAGAGAGAGAGGAGGAAACAGGCTCCCTGCTGAGCAGAGAGCCCGACTCGGGCCTCGATCCCAGGACCCTGAGATCATGACCTGAGTCAAAGGCAGAGGTTTAACCCACTGAGCCACCCAGGCGCCCTACTTATTATTTTTTAAGATTTTATTTATTTATTAGAGGGAGCAGGGGGGAGAAGGAGAGGGAGAAGCAGACTGTCCACTGAGCAGAAAGAGCCTGACGCAGGACTCAATCCCAGGACCCCAGAATCATGACCTGAGCCAAAGGCAGACACTTAACTGACTGAGCCATGCAGGCACCCTCAAACTATTTTTAAAGGAGTTTTAGATTTGCAGAAAAATTGAGCAGGAAATAGAGTTCCCACATACCCCTTCCCTGCCCCCCAGTTTCTCCTACTATTAATATCTTGCATTAGTTGGCACATTTGTTAAAATTGATGGACATGATAGTATCACACAAAGTCCATAGATTACATTAGAGTTCATTCACTGTGTTTATAATTCTTTGCATTTTGACATGTATATCATCATGCATCCACCATTAGAATATCATACAGAATAGTTTACAGCCTTAAAAATCTGTGCTCCATTTGTGTATGCCTCCCCATCTCCTTTTCCTCTTTCCCTCACAGGAGCAGCTAGTGATGTTTTTATCGTCTCTGTAGTTTTGCCTTTTCTAGCATTTTGTGTAGTTGGAATCAATATAATATGTAGCCTTTTCAGGCTGGCTTCTTTCACTTAGCACTATGCATTTAAGGTTGCTTCATGTTTCTATATCTAGATAGTTCATTTCTTTTTATTGATGAGTAGTATTTACTTGTATGGTTTTACCACTGTTTATTCAGCTGCTGAACTACATCTTGGTTGCTGCCGAATTTTGGCAGTTATGAGTAAAACTCCTGTAAACGTTTGTGTACAGGTTTTGTATAGATATACTTTAAAGAAAATAGGCTATTTTTCATTTTTTATTTTATTTATTTTTAAGATTTTATTTATTTGAGAGAGGTAGCACAAGCAGGGGGAGAGACAGGAAGAGGGAGAAGCAGACTCCTCACTGAGGTGGGAGCCTGATGGCAGGGCTCTATCCCAGCACCTGGAAATCCTGATCTGAGCCATCCAGGTACCCCAGAATAGGCTATTTTTTAAAGCTGTTTCAGATTCATAGAAAAATTGAGTGGAAGGTTACAGAGATTTCTCAGATACCCTTTCCTGCTATGTGCACATAACTTCCTCCACTATCAGAATCTCACACGGAGTGGTGTATTTATTAACACTTAGTGAACCTACATTGACATTACTCCCAAAGTCTATAGTTTACATTAGGGTTCATTTTGGTGTTGTATACTCTGTGGGTTTTGACAAATACATAATGATATGTATCTGCCATTCTAGTGTTTACTCAAAATAGTTTTCACCGTCTTGAAAATCTGTGCCCAGCCTACATCTACAACCCTTCCTCTGCATATCCTCTGGCAACCACTTAACCTTTTCCTGTTCATAGTTTTGCCTTTTTCAAAATGTCATATACATGGAATCATACATTATGTATATAGCCTTTTCAGATTGACTTCTTTCACTTAGTAATACACATTTTAAGTTTTCTTCCATGTCTTTTCATGGCTTAGTAGCTCATTTTTTTTTAGTACTGAATAATCCTCCATTATCTGGAGGTACCACAGCTTGTTTATTCATTTATTTAAGAATGTCCTTGGTTGGGGCGCCTGGGTTGCTCAGTTGGTTAAGCGACTGCCTTCAGCTCGGCAGGAAGCCTGCTTCTCCCTCTCTCACTCCCCCTGCTTGTGTTCCCTCTCTGGCTGTGTTTCTCTCTGTCAAATAAATAAAAATCTTAAAAA
>PITA01027712.1:0-20636 GCA_004023965.1 Spilogale gracilis | reverse complement strand
AGATCTATAAAGAACTACTCAAACTCAACACCCAAAAAGAAGATGAACACATCAAAAAATGGGCAAGAGACATGAAGAGGCACTTCTCCGAAGAAGATATACAAACGGCCAACAGACACATGAAAAAATGTTCAGCATCACTAGCTATCAGGGAAATTCAAATCAAAACCACTCTAAGATACCACCTTACACCAGTCAGGATGGCCAAAATTAACAAGACAGAAAACAAGTGTTGGAGAGGCTGCGGAGAAAGGGGAACCCTCTTACACTGTTGGTGGGAATGCAAGTTGGTGCAGCCGCTTTGGAAAACAGTGTGGAGATTCCTTAAAAAATTAAAGATAGAGCTACCCTATGACCCTGCAATTGCACTACTGGGCATTTACCCCAAAGATACGGATGTAGGGAAAAGAAGGGCCAAATGCACCCCAATGTTCATCGCAGCAATGGCCACAATCGCCAAACTGTGGAAAGAGCCAAGGTGCCCATCAACAGATGAATGGATAAAGAAGAAGTGGTACATATATACAATGGAATACTATGCCTCCGTCAGAAAGGATGAATATCCAACTTTTGTAGCAACATGGACTGGACTGGAAGAGATTATGCTGAGTGAAATAAGCCAAGTAGAGAAAGTCAAGTATCACATGGTTTCACTTACTTGTGGTGCATAAGGGGTAATATAGAGGACAGTTGGAGAAGGCAAGGAAATGGGAAGTGGGGTAAATTGAGGAGGGAGATGAAGCATAAGAGACTTTGGACTTTGAGAAACAAACTAAAGGTTTTGGAAGGGAGGGGGTGGGGGGATGGGTGATCCCAGTGGTGGGTACTGAGGGCACCTATTGCATGGAGCACTGGGTGTGGGGCATAAACAATGAATCTTGGAACAATGAAAAAAATAAAATTAAAAAAAAAAATCTTTTGCCCATTTTTTAAATCAAGTGGGTTTGTCCTTCTAGTGAGTTTTAGGGGTTTATATTCTAAACACAATTTTTGTGCCTAGACACATAAAATACATATGATGACGATACTCTTATCTGTGGCCTTTTTGTGTCAAGCAGGAGTTTAAATTTCCATGATATCCCACTCGTAAAGCTTTTCTATTTAGTGCTTCCTCTGTTCTATATAAGAAAGATTTTCTCCTTGTTCCTTCCCTACATGTTTTTAAAGTTGACCTGGGTGCCTCCTGCTCAGCCCTCAGGCATCTCTTCGATGGTACTTCTACTGGAAGCTTCTTGACCCAGCGCGCAAGGCGGAGTGGTCACGTGAGCTCCAACAGCACCTGGCAAGAGACCCCTCAGAGTCAGCCCCTCACTGCGCCAGTCACGTGGCAGTCACATTTTTATTAAGTGAATCCATGTATGAGCAGTAAGTGAACAGACAAACAAATGTATCCTACTGGTACCTTCTGCCTTTTAAAATGCTCCCACAGGGGCGCCTGGGTGGCTCAGTTGGTTGGACGACTGCCTTCGGCTCAGGTCATGGTCCTGGAGACCCGGGATCGAGCCCCGCATCGGGCTGCCTGCTCGGCGGGAGGCCTGCTTCTCCCTCTCTCACTCCCCCTGCTTGTGTTCCCTCTCTACCTGTGTTTCTCTCTGTCAAATAAATAAAATATTAAAAAAAAACTTTAAAAAAAAAAATAAAATAAAAAAAAAATAAAATGCTCCCACATTTGGGGCACCTGGGGAGCCCAGTTCGTGAAGCATCTGACGTTCGACTTCAGCTCAGGTCATGATCTCAGGGTCCTGGGATCGAGCCCCACATCAGGCTCTGAACTCAGCAGGGAATCTGCTTGAGATTCTCTCTCTCACTCGCTCTCTCCCTCTGCCCCTCCCACTTGTGTACACATGCTCTCTCTCTCTCTCTAATAAGTAACTCTTTTAATAATAATACTAATAAAAGAGGGTGTGCAGAGACTGGGGTGGTGGCAGCCCCCTGTGCCCACGCAGGAGAGCGACGGGCTGCAGGTGCGCCATGGAGGGCCGAGTGGAAGGAGCACAGAGCCCGGACAGCCGGGGCCTTGACGAGGAGGTAGGCCTGAATCCAGCCACGGATTGTGTGAGTGCCTCTGTCCCCTCTCTTTTCTGGAGTTGTGTGAGTGCCTCTGTCCCCTCTCTTTTCTGTTGTGTGAGTGCCTCTGTCCCCTCTCTTTTCTGGAGGCATTTCCATAAGCATCCATCCTGTTCTCCATTACGTTCTCGCACACAATTGCTTGAACACATCTGGGCCACACCACTTAGGCTTCTTAATAAACCTGTACCGAAACAGAATGTGTGTGTGCACACACTCACCCACAGCATGTGTGGAATTATCATGAACTGACCCCATCTCGAGGCCCCTCGGGAGCGCCCCAATCCCTGTCCTTCGGCTCTCCCTGACTGCCAACACCAGGGTAAATTTTGCCTATTTCTGAACTTTATATAAGAGGAATCATTTTTTTCTGTCTGGCTGCATAAACTCAACATTACATTTGAAAAAGTCGTTCATTTCTGTAACACGTAGGAGCAGCTTTGAGCGTTCGCACGTACAAAATCCATTCTACTGTTAACATCCGGGCTGCCGCTCTCCGCTACACTCCTGTTCCTGCCCTTCGTGGCACGTGGCAGGCATCTCCTTAGGTATGTACCGAGGCGGAGGACCCCTGGCTGTGCCTCCTTTTCACAGACCCTCCTGCAGAATTTTCCAGTGATTACACTGCCCCAGGAAGCACACACAAGCACCCCCTGTCCCACACCCTTGCCGACACTTGGTGCTGTCAATCTTCGTCTTTACCATCCCAGTGGGCCTGTGAGATCGCTGCTAGAAGGGGGCTTTAATCTACACCTCCCAGAAGACCAACAGGCGCCGCTACGTGTCCTCCTCTGTGAAATGTCCTCCTCTGTGAAATGTGCGCACAAGTGCAGCCCCTTTCCTATGAGGTCACCCCCCTTGCCTGGGCTCATCTGTAGGCATCTCTCGTATGGTCTGCATGTGAGTCCTGTGTCTCCTCCTCCCCCCTTGCCTTGCCTTTTCTCCCCGTTAATGATGTTTTTTGATGATGATAATAAGTTCCTGACTTTAACAGAGCCCCTTTTATTAATCTTTTATGATTAGTTTGTCTCATTCCTTTGTAAGAAAATGTCCTTTAGCCAACATTCTGTGCCTGCAGAGTTCACCTTAAGACCATGCCGGGACCCCCACGGTGGGTAAGCCGTGTTCTCCCGCGGGGCCAGCACCCCTGCCTGAGCACCTCCACGACCAGGCCCCTGCAGCCAGCTCCACCCAGAACATGCGGGTGCCATCACCCAACACAGGGCGCTCTTTAGGGTACCCCGCCCTGCCCCTGCTGGGGGGCCAAGCACTCCAGGGTAAGACCTGACGGCCACTGCTTCATCATGTCAGACGCCTTCAGAGACCCTGGTTCAGGAACCACCGGGATCCACCACGCCCATCTGACCTTCCTGCTACTCCCAGTCCCAGTCATCTCCCAGGGAGACACGAGCGCTCATCCTGAAGTTGCCGCAGACAGAGGCTGAGGAACCAGGCTGCTCACCGGGCTCCGGGCCGCACACAGTACGGCCTTCCATCCTGCTCCGGGGACACGCGGGTGTTAGTCGACGTAGAGAAGAGGACAAGGCTCAGGGGTTTCGTTAGCAGGACCAGGGTTATGGGGCCTGCGGGCACAGCGCAGCCAGCCCTCTTTGGGGGCACCCAGCTCAATCACAGAAACCCAGGGAACAAGTCCCCACCCTAAGGAGTCACCTACACACACACACACACACACACACACACACACACACACACACCCCAGTCAGAGCTCTGTGCATGTCCCAGGGCCCTTGCACCCTCGCACCCTGCGCTCAGCACCAGGAGGGAGATGCTGAGTGCGGCCTCACACTGCCCGGAAGCTGCCAAGGCTTCTGATGGTGCCCGTGTCTGGAGGCAGATGCCTTCCTCGCACTGGTGCCAACACCCCTGTCTCCTGAGGTCAGGGCCTGTCTCTGAACTCCCGTTCTCTGGGCCCGGGACTCCCGCCTGGCACAGGGCTCAGAGGCAGGCGGCCAGGCGCCAGCAGGCAGAGCTGAGCTTCTGTGATAGAGCCCCGTGAGCCCCGGGACCACAGAGCCAGAGCAGCCCCTGACCTCAGCAGCAGGGCTAGCGCGGACTGCCTCTAGTCTGTGCTCGAGGGCCCGCGGCGGCGGCGGCCCACAGCGATGCTGCCTCCCCCGCCCCGGCAGCATCGGAGCAGTGGAAGTATGTGTAGCTGAGACTTGTGTGCATCACCGTAGGAGCTCAGCTCCCCACACTGCAACACGCGGGCACAGACACCGGGCAGTAACAAACGCGTCTCCCCAGGACGCGTCCCCCTGCGCCTGCGCTCCCTCCTGCGAGTCACCACTCTGACCGCGGCAATCCCCCCACCCCCGGGCCCCAGGAGCTTCTCTGCCGGTCAGATGCTGTAGGGACTGGGCCGCCCGCCCTCCACCCACCAGACCTGGAAGTCCTAGCGTGGCAGGGCAAGAGTTCCCGCATGGTGCTCGCGTGATCTCCGCCCCATGGAGCCCCCCGTTTAGAGTTCCACGGGGCGCACCGTGGATACTCGGTGCAGACGTGCTGTGCTGCAGCGTGACCACCATATCCCAGGAGGGCCCCAGCCCGGAGCGGCCGGGGAGGAAGAGGTCTGAGCCACTGCACGACAAGTAAGCATGAGCATGCGGTTCTGGGCTGGCTGTGGCTCACTCTCGAGTTGGCCCTGGCTGGAGAGCATAGCGGCGCAGAGGGAGGAGAGCAGACGCCCAGACAGAGGCCACACGCCCGCGTCAAGCGCACCGGGCAGCGTGTCCAGGCTGCTGCTCCGTGAGGCCAGAGCGGGACAGGTGAGCAGGGACATGTGTGCAGCAGCCGGGGGGGCCCCGTGTGCCGGGCCGGGGCCACCTTCCACCCAGGGCTATGGGGCAACAAGGGGTATGAGCCAGGGAACGGTGTGGGCGGCCTTCCACAGGCTTCCTAGTGACCATGAATGGGGGCTCACACCTTCTCCCTACTCCCAATTTTAACTTCACTTATTAAAAAGAAAAATTCTAAAAGGCCAGGATGTCATAATGGGAACAGAGGCACTAGAAAGCCCCCCTCACCCACTCCTGACACTCCCATCCCTAAAGGAAAACACACATGTGCAAGTTGGGGCCTTCGGATAATTAACCCAGACTAGAAATTATGCAAACGAAGCATATTCAAGTATGCAATGAATTTTAAATGACAGAACTACAGAAAACTTAATTGCCATATTAGCATGCCATAAAAACACTAATCATAAATGTAAAACAATAATATCTGCATACATTTATATTGAAATCGTTCCCCTGACACACACACCCAGTGGTTCCCTCCCGGGAGTTCACGTCTGAACCTACCTCGAGGCCCCAAGAGAAAAAAGGGTGACACCAGCACCTCACTGATCACTCTTAACCATTCTGCTCACTGGCACGTTACATGTTTAATTAGTTTTTGTTCAATGTTTCTGAAATAGTTACTTAAAAATGAGCCAAAAATACAATTTTCTACAGTGCTAATTTTTAAAAAGTTACTGCTGTGCTTGCATGGAATTCAAATGTTAAATCGCATTAATGGTGGCTTGACGATATGTTCTAGACTAGAGTAAATGCTAGTCCCCTGTAAACGACAGGAGCCACATTTCCCATCTTTCCCCATTAGGGGAGCATTTCCCACTCATCCATGAAGAATAATGCTCTTCAACAGACCACGGGGATCACGTTAATGACAAATCGCGAACAGGCTGGGGAAAAGTCATTAGCTTGCCAGGTCTTAAAGTACATTCATATTCAAGTGCAGCTGCGGTTGTCTTTTTCAACCAGACAAATGACAGATTCTTCTCGGTCCTGGGTTCAGGGTCCCAGAAGTGAAGGGCTGAGCCAAGCCGCCCACCCCATCCGCTCAGCTGAGCCTCCGGGACAGAATGCTCTAGGTTACGCCAAAGCACCTCTGCCCCGGCGTACTGCCTTCAATGGGTCCTGTCTCCTAGCCGGTCAGTGCACGCCCCTCCCTGTCCCACATGGAGCCCACACGTCCTAGAGCAGCTGTCTCCAGCCCTGGACGAATCCCTGGGGACCCCAGAGATAAGTCGTTACCCCAGCTCCCCAGGGACCACTAACATGCACCCAGAATGAAAAAAACGCCGACAAGAGGGCCGCCCCAAGCCCAGAGCCACCATGTCCTTGCTGTCCCCACCCGTGCCTAGCCTGGGGCAGGCTGCAATTGTACAAACTCTGATGCCTCATCTACCCCAAGGCTCCAATCTGCTCCGTGGGCCCAGACACCAAGATCTGCAAAGCTCCCCAGGACGGTTGAACACGAAGCCTCAGAATTGGAGAGGTAGCCATATAAGCCTGGGGGGCCTTCTCGACATCCCTGTGACCCTGAAGTGCCCGCTGGGTCTTCTCCCCACCATTTTCTAAGACTCTTCTATGACCTGGTACTTGCAAAGGGCCTGTGGCCGAGGACAGATGTGTGGCCAACACTCGCCGTGTCAGAAATAAGTGATTAGCACCCTTCACTGGGCTCCCCAAATCCTCTGTTACAGAAACTATGCTTAGTATGTCTGCTTGGGAATAACCAGGAGAGAAGGAGAAGCTCGTAAGGCAGCTGTTGGGTCAGCATTCAGGGGATAGGAGATGACGGTGCCCACCATTCTCCCCCCCTCCCCCTGTCCATGCCCCTATTTGACTCTCACCCTCAACCTGGTGGGACCCCCACCCTTGGACGCGCAGAGCCCTTCCTCACCCCCGGGACATACAGCAGCATGCGGAATGACCGTGCGCGGGCATGTCTCCCCGGGCTGTCCGGGGGCACCTGAAGGCTCACCAGCATGTGACCACATGTCCCCTGACTGACGAGTGAGCACAGCGCCCAAGAACCACCCAGTTTCCTACTCCAGCAGCCTGAGTCCCACTCCCCTGCCCCGGCAGCCTCTAGCCCCTCCTCCCCTGCCCAGGCTGCAGACCCCTCCTTCTGACAGGCACCTCCCGGTGCCAGACCCTGGTCACAATACCGACCCAAGTGCTCCTGCATTCAGAGAGCCCGGCTTCTGCAGGGGTCCCGCATGGGCACGGCACTGCCACAGCACGCACTCCACAGATGCTGTGAAGAGAGCAAAAAGGCCCGAGAAGTGCAGTGCCCCGGGGGCGCAGACTCCTGAGACAATGAGCTCCTTCTGGTGGGGTGAAATCCCAGTCTGTCCTGGGGGGACAGAGGAAGGCAGGCGCCCCCTCTCTTTCTGCAGGCCGCATGAGGGACAGCGACTTGGTCCTTTTCCCTTCTTATCTCCCAGCACCAAATAGTGCCAGAGACACAGGACGGGCTGGAGAAATGCTCATCAAAGGAATGAAGGCACCAGCCAAAATGACCTCTCAAGAGGCTCCCGACTTTCCTGCTCCAGAAACAGCCTCCTCAGCCGTCACTGAACTCCTTCACGTCCTGACCCGCTCCTGGTCCCCAGCTACTCCCGCGTCCCCACCCCCTCCCTAACCCAAGCAGTCTGCCTGCCACTCCTGGGGTCCAGCTCACCCTGGGCCCGGCTCATCCAGCCCTAGCTGCATGGCAGGCCGTACGCCCTCCCCTACCTCCCCGACCCATGGACGCTGACACATCCTTCGAGATGCTCCAGAAGCTCCCCACCTTCCCCAAGAAGCCTGGCCTGCCATCCACAGGAGTCTGCACTGCCCTGGAACTGCCCCTTCCTTTCTTGGTGACCCCCCACCACCACCACCCCGGCTACTTTGGAAAGACAGGTTTTTGTTCAGTGGCCCCAACACTTCCTTGTTAACTCATCCGTCAACCCAAACCTAAAGAAGTGCAGAGCTGCCACGTTCATCTCTGCCCTTCCCAGTCCACAGCCTCCCTGCCTGCTGCACCGGCAGACCCCAGGAAGGGGAAGCCCAGCCTCGGCACACACATTCATCCCCTACGGCCGCCCTTCCTCCCTGCCTGCGCCCCACACATCCCCACCGTGCGTGATCCCAGACTGCTGCAGCCCTGACCTGACCCAGCCCCTCTTAACAGGGAGGGCTGGATCTGATTCACCTCTGTCTCTGGGCAAGGGGCCCCTGCAGTCAGGTAACAGGCTACTCGAAAACACGAGTCTGAGATGGCAGATGTTCTCTCCCCTGCGTTCCCAACGTTCCTGGTTACAGACTCTCCCACCTGCACTCTCCCTCCCGTTCAAACCAACAGGGTGGAGGCTCTGTCTCCTCCCCCTTCTGCTCCCCTGCCCGCTGAATCCCAGGTCGCAGGCTCACCCCGCCAGCCACTGGGCATCACACACAGGATCGCTCAACGACAGTGCACACAGGCCAAGAACCAAAGGAAAGGAACGCGACAAATCATTCAAGAAGGCTTTCCACCCAGAGGCAGCACAATCTTAATAAATATAAAATTGCACTGTGAGCTCTTAAACATATTTCATCAAAACTTCCTACAGCTCTATCGAAAAAGCTCATCACGTGTCATAGAGGACATTTGGAAAAGTAGATAAATGAGCTTAAAAAAACACACATGAAACAGAAACAAAGTCTGATTTTAACTGCAAGAGAATATTTAATCAGTAAATATTCTCTGTTGAGGGGCGCCTGGGGGGCTCAGTTGGTGAAGCAACTGCCTTGGGCTCAGGTCATGATCCTAGAGTCCGGGGATCGAGCCCCACATCAGGGCTCCCCACTCAGCAGGGAGTCTGCTTCTCCCTCTGCCCCTCCCCCCCATGTTCTCTCTCTGTTATTCTCTTTCAAGTAAATAAATAAAATCTTTTTTAAAATAAAAATAAATAAATATTCTGTGGAGAGGCATCTGCATTTAGGATTATGAGGTACTAAGCTGCAAATTTATTAAGACTCATTAGCAATAGTCTTTCAAATACTGAAAGTCAGACCGAGTTTAGAGTAAACAGTTAGAGCTCCCTACTGATCTAGCTCCAAAAATAATTTAAAAGGGGAAAGAGACGAAAGCTGTCTATAAACTACTCCGAAGTTTTCAGCAAAGCCAAGCTCACTTTTTTTTTTAAAGATTTTATTTATTTGACAGAGAGAAACACAGCCAGAGAGGGAACACAAGCAGGGGGAGGAGAGAGGGAGAAGCAGGCTACTGGCCGAGCAGGGAGCCCGACGTGGGGGTCCATCCCAGGACCCCAGGATCATGACCCGAGCCGAAGGCAGACACCCAACAACTGAGTTAACCCAAGGGAGGTAGCAGAGAGTGCTGACGGCCCCCCGCCGCCGCCCACTGACCCTCTCCAGCAGTGTCCACCGCTGGGCAGTTTAGAGCCGGGCTGAGGGACCAGAACCCAGCCTCCGTCACGGAAACACAGATCCCTTTAGCATCAATTTCTCCCCCTACATCACCACTAAAGTACATTAAAAAAAAGAAAAATTGGTCAGATATATTTCACTGTGATGGATCCTAAGAATTGAAATAGTCTTCTATGATGGATCCTTTCTCTATCTAGGTTTGAAAATATTACAAAGATTTTTAGAATAATAAAATCAGAGAAAAAGAATACAGCTGTCATAAATAATTACTTATCCTCATTTTCTGCCAGTCTTGTCTTGTCAAGCGAAGCTTCAAATGAAGCAAAGGACGGAAAATACCACCTTAGCTCAGGCAAAGGCCCAGGTCACTGCCGCAAAGAGAGGCCGCCTGCGAGGGCCACACCCCGGGCCGATGCACCGGGCGGGCCACACCCGGGCCTGGCGGCTGGTGAGGGGCCCCCAGGGACTTACTGAGAGCAGCTTCCAGGTAATTGGACGAACCGGCTTAGGGATTCCGGACCAGCTCAGCTTCCGTAACTCCTCTGTGGACAACAGACAAAGAGAGAAAGAAAACGGAGTTTACAAACAGCGAACTCCCCACGGGCTTAGAGGTATTTCATCAGTGTTCCGGGGGAGGAGGGCCCCATAAATGAAACCAGAGTGAGCCTAAGTGAGAAAGATTTCAGATACTGACTGTTCTC
This sequence comes from Spilogale gracilis, assembly GCA_004023965.1. Classification (NCBI taxonomy): domain Eukaryota; kingdom Metazoa; phylum Chordata; class Mammalia; order Carnivora; family Mephitidae; genus Spilogale; species Spilogale gracilis. The sequence continues at coordinate 10,642 of PITA01027712.1, read as the reverse complement.
CACTGCAGCAGAGCTAAGTGTCTACACTGAAGCCACACGCAGTGCACACTTGCGAAGTGCATGGCAAGTGTCCCCAGAGCCACCCTGGGACAGGTGGGGTACCTGAGCCCGAGGCCCAGCTTCTACTCACACACCCCTCCTTATCTCTCTCCCTCTGTCTCCACCTATGCCTGTGCCCACCTCCACCACCCACCCAGGGCTCCCTTATTCCTGCACCCTGTCTCCCTCTCACCATTCACTACTTATGAATAGGAGGTGCTTTGCTCAGGATTGCTTTCGAAAGGGCTTATGTCGCGGAGACAAGCTTGTCTTCACAGCTGCACTGGTCCACGCTGTAGCCGTGTTATTCAAGGTGGGCTAATACAGTTGCTACTACCCCATAAATCCCACAGGTGGGGAGGTCACTGAGGGGCCCCGGAGCCGCCGGGTGTGGAGCTGCTCGAGGGCCCGAGAGGGCACAGCCCGGACACGGTGGTGAGGACACAGGCCCTGGAGTCTGTCGGGCCCTCTGTGTCTCCCCAGTGTCTCAGCCACATGCCCCGAACGGTTAGAGAACACGTTTCAATTTGCAGGTATATCAACACTCAGTCAATCCCAAGAAACCACAGTAATTATTTCTTTCCTTTAAGTTAGGAATCCACCATTAGGCACTTCTCCTAACAGCTCGGAGCTCATGATTAATACTAGGAATAAAAGAAACGATTAAAGAGACTTTGGTAATATAATCAACAAAATACAAAGTCCTGACATCTAATCTTTTTCCAATTACTACAGCCTAAGTAAAATAAGTACAGAATAATTGGGTGACGGTACCCACAATAACTCGCACTTTATAGCAGAATCTCAGAAAATATCGAATCTTCCCCCGCACCCTGAGGATATTATGAAAAGCAGGAACCTAATATCTGAACACCTTTAATGTAATGTTTACTGTCATGTTCCCAGGGCCTCTCTTCCTGCGCAAGGCTGGTTTTCTGACGAGGTTTCGATGAAGAAAGCGGAGAGAAATCGCCACTGTTGAGCATTCTCCAAACCTGTCTCCTCATGGAAGAAACTCACGCACACGGTGCCTAGAACGTACCTACGAGACGGCGATCCGGTGTGCGCCAGCCTCAGCGCTCACCAGTGGCTTCCACGGTACCGCCGCTCCTGCCGGCAGCCCGAGCCCCTCGGGGCTGTCCCCACCGCGTCAGGGACGAGAGCAGTCTCAGGTGGTGCGGCCACGGTGGCCCAGGAACCAAGTGACCTTCACGTCCCAGAATCTTTCCACTCTACGCACCCCCGTTACTAAAAGGGCTTCCCATAACACAGACAACTCTCACTCTTAAATATGGACAAAGGGTCGAAATCCTCGCAGATCAGAACACAACCAGATGTTCCAAGACAGACACATGCGATTTCCTCCAGGAATAACATAATCCTCGCAGATCAGAACACAACCAGATGTTCCAAGACAGACACATGCGATTTCCTCCAGGAATAACATAATGGCTCCACATCAGGACACCCCCTGGTTTTTATCAAGCTGTTCAGCTGGGCTGATGGGCAGGACCATTCTGTTGGACTTCGGTGTAGACTTTCACCCAGAAAGGTGGAGGTTTGCCCCTCCACCTTTCTAGAAGAATCCCTGTTTCACAAAGTGTCAACCAACCCACCCCCCCAACCACCCCACCCATCCCGCTGCCCAGTCATGAGGGGAGCCAGCCCAGGAGAGGTAGAACCTGCCCCTGAGGTTGGAACTGATCAGCTGTTGCAGAGCTGAGCCCTGCCCCCTCCTGCGAGGGACCCCACAACGAGCCTGGGACCCTATGTGAGCCACGGAGAAGACAGCGAATGCATGAGCTGGGGGCTGCTGAGGAGAAAGCCCCTGCCTGCTCTTCAGAAATCTTTTGGGGGCAACAACCTCTTGCTTCCTCTGCAGCTTGTTCCCTGCGTGAGGCTGGGGCTGCTGCACCCACCCGGCTCCCACCGACCCTGAGCGGGAAGCCAGCACACAGCGGCAGCCCTGAGGGCCGAGTTCAGCAGGACTGCAGATACCAGAACATTCCAAAATCAACAGCTTTTCTTCACCCGCAACAAAACAAATAGAAACTGTTATAGACATAAGCTTAACAAAAAATGGACACTACCAGAGGAAGCAAACAGTGAAGGTTTTACTGAGAGACATGAAGACACAGAGGAAAACACCAAGCTCACCGGCACTAAGGAGTATTTAAGGAGCACCAGCTCGGGGCCCGGCGCTCGGGGGTAGCAGCACACGCCGCCCTGTGCTCAGAGAACTCAGAGCAAATGGACAGCGACAACTGGAGTCATCAGGAGGGGTACGGATGGGGAAGGCAATTGTGGGAAGGCAATTCTGCCTCACTGGCAAGCTTCCTTGAGGAAATGACAACTACTCACAGATAAGAAGTTACTCCAGGAAAGGGGGCTGGAACACCTAACATAGAGCCCTGGCCACAGTGTGAAGAAGGGATGAGAGGGACCCGTGGTCACCAGGAGACACTTGATGGGCCGCTTCTGAAGCCCAGAGCAGAGGTGACAGCGGCTCGGACAGTGGCCGCGAACAGCAGAGCCGAGCCTCAACATGACAGTGCTGTCCCCTGCCACTTAAAAATTCTTTGAGCTCAATGCAAAGCCAGTAAAACCCCAGTGAGATATACTGTGTGTGTTCTGAGACCTGATGAGTTGACACTAAGCTCACCTGAAAGAGCAAGGGCATAAGAAGAGCCAATAAAATTTCCAAGAAGAATAGCGTGAAGAGGACATGCATTTCCAGATAAGCAAGTGTGTAAGACAGCAACAGTACTTGAGAGCCTGGGCTTCTAGGAGCAAGACCAAGGCCAGGAGGTCAATGTTACAGGTGCATGGCTCCGGTCATGTCCGCCCTTAGTTGTGATCACCACAGCGTTTCAAACCAAGCAGCCATCCAAGCAATATGGCGTCTTTTCAGAAAAGAAAATCAGACCATGTATCCTACCATAGAAACACACTTTCAAATGAGTAAAGATCCAAAGACCTAAATGGACGGTGAGTCCATGTGCGTGCACACGTGTGGAAGCAAGCACATGGAAAGGGAAGATAAAAAATACTACAAGAAATATAGAGGAATATTCTGCCATTTTCAGTTGGGAGAAAGGCCTTCCAGGCAAGTGACAAGTCTCAGAACTATAAATAAGGTTAACATACTACATAAAAGTTTGAAATGACTATGGTAAAAGCCACCATAAGGTCAAAAAAAAAAAAAAATCACAGACTTGGGGCAATCTAGGTGGCTCAGTCAGTTAAACATCTGCCTTTAGCTCAGGTCATGATCTCAGGGTCCTGGGTCTGGGCCCCATGTCGGGCCCCCTGCTCAGCAGGGAGTCTGCTTCTCCCTCTCCCTCTACCCCTCCTCCCCGAGCATACATGCATGCGTTCTCTCTCTCAAATAAATAAAATCTTTTAAAAATGACAGACTTGAAAAATACATGCAACATACAGTACAAAAAAGTTAACATCACTAATATATAAAAAACACATATAAAAGAATGATCAATCTAGACAAAAATGGAAAATTCACAAAAGAGGAACTAGAATAAATTTGCTAATAAATGTACAAAAATAGGCACCTACTCTTGACTGTGATTAAAGAACTACATCATTAGAACAAAAAAAACTCTGTCATAAATTAGATATAATTTTAAATGAGTAATACCTAGTACTGATGAGCCTTTGGGTGAAGAGCTTCTCTCTTACAGTCTGGTCAGCGTGCATATGAACAGAACTTTTTCTTGGTCGAATTGTTTCTTTTTTTTCTTTTTTTTTTTCTTTAAGTAGGCACCACACCCAGCATGGAGCCCAACACAGGGCTCAAACTCATGACCCTGAGATCAGGACCTAAGCTGAAACCAAAAGTCAGATGCCCAACCAACTGAGCCACCCAGATGCCCCTTTGTAGGTCAAACAATGTTTGAGAGGCAACTTCACTTGAAGAAATCTCTTCCACAGGGACCTATTTGCAAGGAATTACTCACATTTGAGTGAGTGTTCATTTGAGCCTTGTTGTAAGAAAAATCAGAACCTGGCACCTCTGGTGGCTCAGAGGGTTAAGCCTCTGCCTTGGGCTCAGGTCATGATCTCATGGTCCTGGGTTCGAGGCCCGCATCAGGCTCTCTGCTCAGCAGGGAGCCTGCCTGCTTCCCCCTCTTTCTCTGCCTGCCTCTCTGCCTATTTGTGATCTCTCTCCCTCAGTCAAATAAATAAATGAAATCAAAAAAAAAAAAAAAAAGAAAGAAAGAAAAAAGAAAAACCAGAACCAATCACAGTGTCCATTAATAAAGAGATAATGAAAACAGCACTACAGCCACACACTGGACTATAACACCGCCATGGAAAAGAACAGATGCCTCTCCGGGTAAATACAGAATGAGTCTGCAAAGACGAACAAGAGCAAGGAGAGTGCAAATGTACTGATTTTCTTTTGTTTGTTTGTTTGTTTGTCTGTTTTTTAAGATCCTATGTATGAGAAAGAAGAGAGTGCATACAGGGGAGCAGAGCAGAGAGAGAGAGAGGGACAAGCAGATTCCATGCTGAGCAGTGAGCCTGACCTGGGCTCAATCTCAGGACCCTGAGACCATGACCCACGTGGAAATCAAGAGTCACACGCTCAACCGACCGAGCCACCCAGGTGCCCCACACTGCGCCTTTCTGTAGTGTGCACTGGGACCTGGAAGCACAGCTAACACTGGGGGAGGGGTTCACAGAATGACTCAAGGGCAGTGGAAGAAGCTCCTACAGGGCTACAGAGTTCCTGTGATAGCTACAGCTTTACCTCCAACTTTTTCAAACTCACCCCACTTGCCAGACCCAGCTCAACCTCTGCCAGATCCATGACCTTCCTGACAGCCGGGCCTCACCAATGCCCTCTTCCGCGAGCGCCGGGCACACCAGCCCACCCAGCCCACCTTCAGGGCCGTGTCTGAGCACTGATCTCATGTCCCAGAAGTGGTTCATGAGTTCCTGCAGGCCAGATACCATGATTCTGCTTCTTTTGGGTCCTGAGGAAGAGCCTTTGCAAGAGTCTGGCGGTAAGCGCGGGACAGCGGAACGTCCGATTCTTCTCTTTACCCCTTTAAGATGTGGTCTTCTTGGGGGGGTGGGTCATTTTTTTAACTGACATATAATTTATAGGCAATAAAAGAATTTAGCCCCCCCCCCCATGGGAGGGCTGCGTGCCTCAGTCATTAAGTGCCTGCCTTCAGCTCAGGTCATGATCCTGGAGTCCCAGGATCGAGCCCCACATTGGGCTCCCTGCTTAGCAGGAAGCCTGCTTCTGTCTCTCTCATTCCCCCTGCTTGTGTTCCCTCTCTAGCTGTGTCTCTCTCTGTCAAATAAATAAATAAAATCTTAAAAAAAACAAAAGAGTTTAGCCCCCTCAAACAAGGTATAAAACATTTCTACTGGACGCCTGGGTGGCTCAGTTGGTTAAGCCACTGCCTTCGGCTCAGGTCATAATCCCGGAGACCTGGGATCGAGTCCCATATCGGGCTCCCTGCTCGGCGGGAAGCCTGCTTCTCCCTCTCTCTCACCCTGCTTGTGTTCCCTCTCTGGCTGTGTTTCTCTCTGTCAAATAAATAAAATCTTTAAAAAAAAACAAAAAAAAAACAAAAACAAAAACATTTCTACTACCCTTTTCTGTAATTCTTTGCTCCCACTCCAAATTAACTCCTTTCTGATACCAGTCACCATAGAATATCCTTGCCTGATCTTAAAATTCATGTCAGTAGTACCCACAGAATGCACTTGCTGGTATTCTGCTTCTTTTGCTGATAGATGTCAGAGTCATAATGCTGCATGCACTAGTGGCTTATTCTTTACAAGCAGAAATACGAATCTACCCTATGAATACATCACAACTGGCTTACATATTCACAGATAAATGGGTTACTCACAAGCGCTCACTACTATGATAAAGCAGCTATGACCACTCTTACAGTCTCGTGTTGTTTTGTGGATCTATGTTTTCGTGTGTCTACGAGGCAATCACGAAGGAGTAGAATCGCTGGGTCATAGGACAGATACACATTTACCTTTATAAAAAACTGCCACATGGTCCTACAAGACGCTTGTACCTTCTTACACTCCCACCAGTAATGTATAAAGGCTTCACCTGTTCCACAGCCTGGTCAAAATTCAGGGTTGTCGGTCTTTAATTTTAGCCATTCTAGTAAGGGTTATAGGCATCTCATTATAATTTTAATTACCAATTCGGAGATGACTAATGATGTTGAACATTAAACAGATTTTCATGTGCTTTCTGGCCATTTCTGTATCTTCTATGATGCTTATCTTGAATCCTTTACCCATCTTTTTATTAAGTCGTTCATCATCTTATCTGTTTCAATGATACATTTTTCTTCTGATTCCAGATATTCCCCTGTTTCATTGCACGCTTTTTTTTTAATTGAACGCCAGATGTGCCACTTATCGATTTATGTCTCTATGATCACAGAACTGGGTCTTATAAAAACTTCTCCTTGGCCAGCTGGCATGATGTCATCCTTTTCAATACAGAGTGAAGTAGGGACAGTAGAGGAGAAAGGGGCTTTCTCCTCGAGTTCCCATATGCTTCACTCACCGGGCTCTGGCCCACAGTTCCCGCAGCAAGTGCGGGCGCTGGGACTTCTTCAGCACGCGCCTCCCCAGGGGCATGGAGCACGAAAGCAGTGCTTCCTCCGGCATTAGCCCCCTGCAGAGTGCTCAGATCCCACATTCAGCTAGTAGAGAGCGACCTCCCAGTTCCCAGCTCCCACAGCAAGCAATGGCTGGCGACACCCAGCAGACACACACCTATGTGAGCCCTGGGGATGCTGTCCCTGCCTCGTGGACTGTCACGTCACTCACAAACAGGCCAGCACTCCACGAAGGACGTGATGGGACCCCTCTGCAGGTATGTGTGCTCAAATTCTGTGGAAGAAACACTCTGCCCCCAGCACTGTGCTCCACACAGTCTGTCTCCATTTCTGTTCCCTCCCTGTGCTATAGCCTGAAAACTGCTTCCAAGCCTAAATGGAAGTAAATATAAAATTCACCTTGTGTATTTCCCTTCTCCCAGGGATCAGAGTTCCACACTATCTATAGAACACCATGCTTGAAAACAGCTGCTTCACATACATGGTCCCAAGTTTCTACTTATTCACAACAGAAGAGCAATTCTGTTGGCAACCGATCATTCATTGTTGAAGCAAAAGTCAACTAACGTATTTTTAAAGAATTTTTTGGGATATTGGTCTCCGGCTTCTTTTCCTAACAATGACTTCATAGGATTTCCGTATTAGGGTTATGGGTCCTTAATAAAGGGAGTTGAGAAGAGTATTCTCCTCCTCTCTTTTCTGAGACAGCTTTTGGAGAACTGGTATTATTTCTTCTTTAAAAATTTGACAGAATTTACTAGGAAAACCATCTGAGCCTGATACCCTCCATGTGTGAAAGTTTGTTTTGTTTTAAAGATTTATGTATTTATTTGAGAGAGTGAGGATAAGCAGGGAGAGGGGCAGAGGACGAGGGAGAGAAATCCTCAAGCAGACTCCCACTGAGTGCAGAGCCCGGTATCGGGATCGATCTCAGGACCCTGAGATCATGACCTGAGCTAAAAATTAAGATTCATATGTCTAATCAACAGAGGTACCCAGGAGCCCCTGAAGGTTTTTTTTTATTACTTTTTTTTTTTTTAGGGGGCACCTAGATTAAGCATCAAACCTGTGATTTCAGCTCAGGCCATGATCTAAGGGTTCTGAGATCAAGCTCCACATCTGCTCTGCACTCGATGGGGAGTCTGCTTGAGATTCTCTTCCTCTGCCCCTCTCCTACTCTCAGGCACATGCAAGCACTCTCTCTCTCTTCAAAAATAAATAAGTAAATCTAAAAAAAAAAAAGTTTTTAATTGACATAGGCATATTAAGACTTTCCTTTTCTTCTGGTATCAGTTTTATTAGTCAAGTGTTTCAAGGAATTTGTCCATTTTGTGTCAGTTCTTGAATTTACTGGCATAAAGTTGCAAATAACGTGCCCTTATTATCTTCCTAATATCTGTAGGGTCTGTAGTGACGTTTCCTCTTTCATTTCTGATACTGCAATTTGTGTCTTTTCTTCTTTCCATTATCGAATCTAACTAGAAGTTTTTATTGATCTTTGTAAAAAATTAACTTCAGCTTTTGTTGATTCTTCCTCCTGTTTATCCATTTTCCAACTTATTGATTTCTACCCTTGTTTAATTTCCCTTCTTTTATTTGGTTTTATTTAGTTTTCTCCTCTTTCCCTAGCTTCTTAAAGCGGAAGCTTTGATCACTCATTTGAAGCCTTTATTCCTTTCTAAGATAGGCATTTAAACACATAAACTTCTCTCCAAGCACTGTTTTACCAGCAGTACACAGATTTTCATATGTATTGTCATTATCATTCAATTCGACATAGGTTCTTACTTTCCTTGTGATTTCTTTGATCCATGAGTTACTCTGAAGTACAGGGACAATTTTCTAAACATCTGATGGTTTCCTGGGTATCTTACTGCTACACCGATTTCTAAACTAAAACATCTGGTCAGATGAACATGGTGTTGTGGCAATCCTTCAGTACTTATTATGACTTGTTTTGGCAGAGCATGTATATGGTCTATCTGGTGAATGTGCCACACATCCTTCAAAGGAACGTGCTTTCTTCAGCTGGTCTATGTCCACATGTGGTGGATAAATCGATTGGATCCAGCTGGTTGACAAAGGTATCTTTCACATCTTTACTGATTCATATCGTCCACATCTTTGCTGATGTTTTAATTTACCTATTCTATCAATTTCACAGGGAGGGGTGCTAAAATTTCTGCCTGCAATAGTGAATTTGTATCTTCCTCTCTTCAATTCTGTCAATTTTTGCTTCATGTGCCATGAAGCTGTATTATTAAGTACGCATATATTTAGGAAAGATGTATCTACTCCATGAGTTGAAACTTTTATCATTATGAAACATTTCCCTTGGTCTCTAATAAAACTCTTTTTCTGGATTTTTTTCCTTATATTATTATAAACAAAACCAGTACTTGCATGGCGTATCTTTTCCACCCTTTTAGTTCAACTGCCTGAGTCTTCCTGTTTAAAGCTGTGTCTGGCTTTCCTTTTAGCTTTCTGTCCCTGTATTTCTTGGACTCAGATTGTAAAAATCACCAGAAATGCAAGAAAAGCTTTCATAAGCAGAAAGCGAATGAGAAATGAGGAACATGTCTTCCATCTGCAACAGTGAATTTGTTTTCTGAAAATTAAAATTTTGTGATGTTTTGATGAAAACACCAACATCATAATCCCACATTCACCTCTTCTGTAAGGCTTTAGTTCTCAATAAAATTCCCACTTGGCAAACAGCCACAGCAGGCCCTGGCCGCGCATCCAGGACAGATGAAGAGAGGCAGCAGACAGCTACAGGAGAACAAACGCTGGTCGTGGACTCAGTGGCCCTGGGTTCAGGGGTCAACAAGAACCTGTGTGGCCTCACTCCCCTTAGTCTCCCGAGATCCAATTTCTTCCTCTGAAACATGGAACAAATTAAAAATACCAGCCTCACTGAAGTCACAGAATTTTCCCCAGGAACACAGACAATACATGGGAGAGCATTTGTAAGCGGTGACACAATCCGCAAACGTAAGATGATTCTGCTATGCTTACTGATATAATTATTCAGCACACTATGTGAACCCAAACCATGAAGCAATTGGGACTCATTCGTCCTAATTGGATGTAAAATATCACATTTGAGACTGAACCAGAAATCTGTCACAAAATGGTGTATGCAAAGAACTCATAATTATAAGCACCTTTTTCAGAAAAGCCAGGAATAACAGAAAAATCAACCCATAATTTAAGCTATTTTTTCCTAACGCTCAGCTCTTTCTAACTGGTTTTAATTCTGATTTTTAAAATCTTTTCTGGCAATAAAATCTGGGAGAAACACGGAATAAAAATAATAAATGCATGTACATTGCAATCACTTAAGCTTAAATGTGAATCTAATCTAAAAGCTGAGCACTCACCAGCAAAAGGGTCTGCAAAGCAAGCACATTTCTTGTTCCTAAGAGCCATAGTCCAGGAGAGTCTCATAAATCAGCACTTGACCAACACTTACCGAGCACCCACTTTGTGTAAGATGCCTCTGGGGCCGAAGCCACTTAAACACTGGCCCTCCTCAGAGTCCGCCATGCACGTTTATTTACCCAGTGAACATCGACCGATGCTTACCACCAACCAGGAGCGAAGCTAGCCTTGAAGGGTACAATCAGACTCAGTTCCTCCCCTCCAGGGGCTCAAGGGCAAGTAGAGAGGAAGAAATCAACAAGGCCAGTGCTAAGGGGTGCCACAGGATAGAGCTGCGCGAGTGACATGCGATAGCAAAGGAGAGATGGCCTCTCCTCCAAAGAAGGGAGACATCGGGAAAGATTCCCAGTGAGCTGCTGCTTGAGAGGAACCTTGAAGCCAAGTTAAAACCTAGACTTACCTCTGTCCGCACGCTAAGCCTCACCAACATGACGGTAAAGGAATAAGGTCACCAACGAGGACAAGGGCATGAAAGAGGAGACAGAGTAGACAAGAAGCAGCAACAAGCCTCGGAAAGACGCAAGACG
>PITA01027711.1:0-10753 GCA_004023965.1 Spilogale gracilis | reverse complement strand
TGAAACATTCTTCTCTCCAAATTCTTTCTAGAAAGTTTATATTTCAAATTTTATATTAGATTTTTTTTTTTTTTTTACAGAAGCATCCTATAGTTCTAACAGAATCCTATATTTCCTCCAAATTCTTGCACAGTATAGTGAGTGTCTGATCCATGAGGTTGTAAACCTTAGTTTAGTACTGGACTCAGCCCAGTGCCTAAGCTTGTAGAGATTGAATAAGCAGACACAGGGGATTACACAAATATGGAGTTACAAGGAGGTAGGGATCATGGGTGGTCTGTTCACTACAACAGGTGTTGTTATTATTTGTGTTTGACTTTCTTGTTAATTTTCTAATTTATTTTAAACAATTAAACTTTCCCAGTATGAGATTCAAGTTAGTGACCTGTAAAATAATTGCAGGGAGACTTTCTCATTTCTATTTTCTTCTCATTGAGTCTCTGCAATTAGTTTATATAACTTTGAATAAACCTAGTCTTCTCTCTAGAGATAGTTCCTCTATTCCACGAGAAAACTTGCTTGCCTGCCAGATAGGTATAACATATTTATCTTTCTGACTTGAGTCTTCAAATATGTTTTTCATTTCTGCTAACCTTTGTCAATAATCAAGTTGTTTGTGAGGCTGAAAATTTAAAGCTGATTGGCAGCTCTGTGTAATTCTCGTACTTTTTTTTTTCACGTCTAGTTTTATTTTTTGCATATTCCTCTGATTCTTTCTAAAGAGTTGGTAATAAGCTATCAGGCACCTGTGTGTCTATTGAAAGAGAAGAATTTCAAATTTGCCTGTGCCAAAGGTACACATTTCCCACATGTTGTACAACTAACCATCTTCTTTATGTGTAGAAATAAAGTCTTCTTGAAATCCACTATCACTATACTATTCCTTAAAAAATACAAGAATCACCCCTATTACTTTTTTTTTTTAAGATTTTATTTATTTATTTGACAGAGAGAAACACAGCCAGAGAGAGAACACAAGCAGAGGGACTGAGAGAGGGAGAAGCAGGCTTCCCGCCTAGCAGGGAGCCCGATGCGGGACTGGATCCCGGGTCTCCAGGATCATGACCTGACGGAAGGCAGTCGCTTAACCAACTGAGCCACCCAGGCGCCACCAATCACACCTATTTCTTTAACAGGATGATTGATATTAAGATAGCAGTTGAATAACAGTTTTGATTATAACATTTAAGGAAACAAATTCTTCACTTGCTAATAATATGGTGAATGATTATTCTGACTGCTTGAATCTTTCCAGTGAACTTTTTCATATTTGTATGTGTGTGTGTATGCTTTAAATTTTTTCCTCCATTCCCAACTTACACTGCTTTCTCAAATTATGGTTTGAACAGGATTTGTAGTTGTTATTCTTAAGGTGGTCACTACTAGTATGCTGTAAGTTTTTCAAAAGAACAAGAAATTAGGGAGCCTGGGTGGCTCAGTTGGTTAAGCCACTGCTTTCAGCTCAGGTCATGATCCTAGAATCCTGGGATCGACACCCACATCAGGCTCCCAGCTCCATGGGGAGTCTGCTTCTCCCTCTGACCTTCTCCTTGATCTTCTCCTCTCTCATGCTCTCTCTCTCTCTCTCAAATACATAAATAAAAAATCTTAAAAAAAAAAAAAGTTTTAGGGTGCCTGGGTGGCTCAGTTGGTTAAGAGACTGCCTTCGGCTCAGGTCATGATCCCGGTAATCCGGGATCGAGTCCCACATCAGACTCCCTGCTCGGCGGGAAGCCTGTTTCTCCCTCTCTCACTCCCCCTGCTTGTGTTCCCTCTCTGACTGTGTTTCTCTCTGTCAAATAAATAAATTCTTTAAAAAAAGGAAAAAAAAGAACAAGAAATTATTGCCAATCTAAACCAAATCTGTAAAACACATAAAACTTAAAATATAAGAACATAATATAAAAAGTACAAAGGTTATCATACTTGGATGATATTATTTAATATTCTGTAATTATGTAGAAAGGGGAGAGATATTAATTATAGACTTCATTAAGACAAGTATACCTCCTAAAAATTTGAGGGTAACCACTAAAATTTCAAATATCATTTAGTATATAAACAAGGAGTGGGAAAAAGGACTAAAATTCATTTAATCCAATAAAAGGAATGAAATTAGAAAGAAATATGAATTTTAAAAGCAAATTAAAATTAAGGGGGTGGTAAGTAAAGACATAAATAAATGTATATAATACAAGTTGATTATTTTTACCCTACAGGAGACATTCTATGATTAGAAAAAAAAAACAAATCTGATTCACCTAAACCTAATGATCCAGTAAAGGTGAAACTTAAAACATAGAAAATTCATATGGTACCAATAAAACCCCAGGCCACCACCACTTCCTCTCCCCCCATAAAGAAACTGGGACCAATACTATTATAATCAGATAAAATAGCATTTAAAGGCTTCTTGGTGAAATGACTAATTTTAGGACCAAGGCAGGAAACAAAAAAGAAGAGCCTGGAGCATCGTGTAGTAACCAGAAATTAAAGAAATGCTAAAACAAGCAAAGAAAACAACAACTTGACAAAGTATCAGCCTCAATTAAGCAGTATTGGATTATTATCCAAAGTATAAAATATCTGTGAATGCATCCTGACAGAAATAAATGCCTAAACTGGAGAGAAAAGACAAATATCCGATGCAGAAAATTCCCAATAATTTATGTAGACTCTCAACCTTGAAGGAGGGGGAGCATAGCTTCCTATTTCATGAGTGTGGGGTTACGGATATCGACTTCCTTGCAAAGAGTGCAGTATGGAAAAGGTGACAGAGTAATTTCACAGTGGAGAATTTTGACAAACATTGCCTCAGCCAAATGATTAAGGTCAATATCAACAGTCAAATTTTGTTGATAGATATGCCTTTGATATGATGTGATGAGAATGATTCTTTGCTTCTGTGGTCATCCTCCCCAAAACCTGTTACTCCAGTCACATCAAGAGAAATCAAAAGACAAATTTCAAGTAAGGAAACCTCCTATCCAGGGAAGCCATTATATTTCCAAGGATTGCTTATAACTTTTATATTTTTTAAAAAATTAGCACACAGTTACATAACAGGGCCTTTACTCTGATTAACTTATTCTCTGTATTAGTTAGGGTTTTTCCATAGAAAGAGAACCAGTAGAATTACATATAAATGGAAAGATATTTAGCATAAGGAACTGGCTAATATGACTAACAAGCTGGAGACCCAGGAGAGCCAATGGCCTTCTGTTAAAATAACATGTGACTCTATGTGCCAAATATCAATGTTCCCTTAAAATGGAAGACAGATAGGGGCACATGAGCGGCTCAGTTTGTGGGGCATCTGATCTCAGGGTCCTGGGATTGAGCCCCATGTCAGGCTCCCTGCTCAGTTGGGAGCCTGCTTCTCCTTCTCCCTCTGCCCCCTCCCTGCTCGTATTCTCCATCTCTCTCTCAAATTAAAAAACAGTCACTACCCACAAAACAAAGGAAGAAAAATAACAAAAAACCACATATAACTCACATTACATTTTTGTGACAATTGGAGGTTTATCATTGGAAAAAACACGTAAATGATAAAAGGTGGCTTTTACATGTTCTCATTAGCTGTGATAATTTCATGCAACTTAAAAATACATACTGTTCAGTGGTTAACTATGAAGAATATTCTTTAAGTTCCCTTTTTTTAATCTCATTTTTCCACTGTCCTCTTCTTCAAAGTTTCCCCTATGAAACCACAATGTCTTCATGGTTCATTTTTTAAATGGTTCACTAGAGAATTTTCAGAGCCTAGAAACTTACATTTTTTGATCTTACATTGAATTAGACTCTACACTGATGGATAATTATGTAATTACGGTTTCTTAACATAGATGTTGCTCAAATTTTAGTTATAATTTATGTTTTAGTCATCAGATTGTTGATGATATGAATATATTCTCTTTTCATAAAGTTTTCCATAAATCAAGGGCATTGTTTAGAAACTTCTACAGAAGACAACTTTTATAATAGTATACATCTAGTGTAGTACAGGGCTCAAATTTATAGTCCTGTGAGACATACAAATGAGAATACAGTACAATGTTATCCTCATAAAGTTTGTATTTTCCAGCTAGGTGCAACTGAGGAGAATGTGATACTTAATAATCTTCTAGGTTTGAAGTGCAAGTGGACATTAAAGGAATGAAGAAGCAAAGGGAACTACAGTCTCCAGGTAGTTTCATGTTAATGCAATAATCACGTGCAAAATAAATATGCTCTAGTTCAGTGTCAACAAAGTGCCAGGAAGCTGCCCATAAGGAAGCAGTTTAGTCACTTTATGATTATTTTATTTTAATTCCAGTAGAGTTAACCAACAGTGTAATATTAGTTTCAGATATGCAATATAGTGATTCAGCAATTCCATACATCGCTGGTGCTCATCACAGCAAGTGCCCTCCTTAATCCCCATCTCGTATTTTACCCATCCCTCCACCAGCCTCCCCTCTGGTAACCATCATTAGATGTGTTTCTCAGTTTGCTTCTCTTTTTTTTCCCCCTCTTTGCTCATTTGTTTCTTTTTTTTTTTTTTTAAGATTTTATTTATTTGACAGAGGGAGATCACAGGTAGGCAGAGAGGCAGGCAGAGAGAGAGGAGGAAGCAGGCTCCCCGCTGAGCAGAGAGCCCGACGAGGGCCTCGATCCCAGGACCCTGAGATCATAACCTGAGCCGAAGGCAGAGGCTTAACCCACTGAGCCACCCAGGCGCTCGGTCATTTGTTTCTTATATTACATGTATGAGTGAAATCATATGGTATTTTACTTTCTCTGAGTGATTTAACTCTTATTCAGTGGGTTGTCTTTTAGTTTTGTTTGGATTTTTAATAAATCTTAATTTTGATGCAGTCCCTGTAGTTTGTTTGCTTTTATTTCCCATGCCCCAGGAGACCTATCTAGAAAAATACTGCGACAGCTCATGTCAGAGACATTACTGTCAGTGCTGTCTTCCAGGGTTTTTATGGTGTCACGTCTCACATTTAGCTCTTCAAGTCCCCATTTGAAAGGGATGTATTTACTGCTGTTTTAGACTGGACTGTTTCATTAGATCCATCTTCTCCAATACTGTTTCATCATTGATATTCATTTGGATGACATATCCATTGATGTTAAGTGGAGTGTTAAGTCCCCTGCTATTATTATATTAGCATCAGTTACTTCATTTATATTGTTATTAACTGCTTTATATGGGTGTGCCCATGTTGGGTGTCTAAATATTTATGTATAAATTATGGGTGTCTATATATATGTGTGTATATATATATATATATATATAGGCATTTTGTTATTTGTTGTTGTTTTTATAGCTTTTCTGTCTTCTTTGCTCATGTTTTGCTGGCTTTCTTTAGTGATAAATTTGGATTTCTTTTTTCTTATTAGTTTGCATATTTACTATCAGTTTTTCATTTATGGTTACCATTAGATTGACTTATAACACATTATATTAAGTTGATGGGCACTGAAGTTTGAATCTATCCTTAACCCCTCTCCTGTACCCCATGTTTTCATATAGGGTGTCATAATTTACATCCTTTTATTGTGAATCCCTTGACTGATTTTTACAGAACTACTTAATTTTATTGCTTTTATGGTTCCTACTTTCCTTCTTCTTATGGTCTTTCCACTCATAGAGTACCCTTTAACATTTCTTAGAGGGCTGGTTGCGTAGAGATGAATTCCTTTTTGTCTGGGAAACTCTTTAGCTTTCCTTCTATTCTGAATGATAACCTTTCTGGAAAGAGTAGTCTTGGTTGCAGGTTTTTATTTTTTCAGAACTTTTAATATATCATGCCACTCTTTTGAGGCATGAGGCCCACAAAGCTGATGATGAAAAGTCAGCCAATATCCTTACAGTTTCCGTCATATGTAACTATTTTCTTTTCTCTTGCCGCTTTTAAAATTCTTTCTTTATCACTACTTTTTGCCATTTTAATGACTATGTATCTTGGTGTAGACTTCCTTAGATTGATTTTGTTGGGGTCTCCCTGTGCTTCTGGATCTGGATTTCTCCTTCCTCCCCCAGATTCAGGAATTTTTCAGCTATTAATTCTTCAAACATATTTTCTGCTCTCTTTTCTCTGTATTTTTCTTCTGGAAACTCCTATAATGTGAATATTATCACACTTGATGTTATTGCTGAATTCTCTTAGTCTATTTTGATTTATTTTTATTTTTCTCTCTTTTGTTCAGCTTGATTGCTTTCCATTACTCTGTCCTATAGGTGGCTGATCTATTCCTCTGCTTCTTCTAGTTATTATTTATTGGATTTTTAATTTCATTTACTGAGTTATTCCTCTATGATTAGTTCTTTTTTGTTTTCTTTCTCTTTGTTGAGGGTCTCATTGAGGTCCTCTACTCTTTTCTTGAGTCCAGCAGGTATCTTTGTGACCATTTCTTTAAATTCTTTATCAGTCATATTATTTATTTCCTTTTTCCCCCTCATTTTGTGTGATTTTTGTCCTGTTCTTTTATTTAGGACATACTCCTCTGTCTCTTCCTTTTGTCTCAGTCTCTGTGTTTGCTTCTGTGTTAGGAAAGTTGGTAATGTCTCCTGCTTTTGCAAGTAGTGGCCTTATGAAAAAGAGGTCCTTATCGTGCCCTGCAGTGCAATATCCTTTGTTCACCAGATGCTTCAGGGGTGTCTCCTATGTGTGTTCTGTGCACCTTACCCTTATGGCTGACCCACTTTTGCCTTTAGTCCAGTCATGTGCAGTGGCTTTTTTTTTGCCTGTTGTGGGCAAGGTTTGGGCCCTGTGGTGTTAGATCAGTTTCAAGCCACCATGGGCTTTAGTTGAGTCAGACCAAGTTTGATGGAGATGTGGTACCATGTAACTACAGACACTTCACTTTTTTTGTTTTGTTTTGTTCTCTGAGAAACTCTCATTGGTGGGTGGGGCCTTCAGTTAGACCTAATGTCTGCCCCTCTGCTCATTGTTGGGAGTACTGTGGGACTGGTTAGTATCTCCCCTTCTTCCTGGGGCAGGAGTTACTTTGGTATGGTGCTGGCTTCTGTTGGGGTTGCTTGCCCATTGCCAGGTTTGTGACACCCCTATGGATGGACTCTGGACAAGGGTGTATTGGAGGTTTAGGACTGCAGGAGAGGATGGTTTTTTTCCACAAATTTTCATTTACATAGTTTTTTTTTTTTTTAGAAAATTATATGACAGGTTTTTAGCAGAAAGAAGACATTACTCAATATCACTGTATGAGTTATTTGAGTACTAATAATATAAATAATCACTTTTTTGTTACCAATGAAAACCTTAGTTTCTATTGGACTTTCTCAATATAGTTGACCCTTGAACGACCCTGGTCTGAACTGTGTAGGTCCACTTATGTGCTGATCATTTACAGGATAGTACTTAATGTATTTTCTCTTCCCTATGATTTTCTGAACATTCTCTTTTCTCTAGCTTACTTTAAGAATATAGTATATAATACATGTAACATACAAAATACGTGTTAATTGATTGTTTATGATATTTGTAAGGTTTTGGTCAACAATAGGCTATTAGCAGTTGAGTGGTAACTCAAAAGTTATATACAGATTTTCATCTGCATGACAGTCAGCACCCATAACCTTTGTGTTGTTTAAGGGTCAGTGGTATTTATTTCATTTGATGCCAAATCTTCAGTCCCATCAACTATAAAAAATGAATAAGTAATCTGGTCAAAGTTACATGGGTTGAAAATGAAAGACTCAAACTCTAATCTCTGTTTATTTACAAAAACCCTGGCTATAGTTATCCTACTGAACAGAATAGGTGACTGCTCCTTATAAACGAAGGGAAAGCCAGTGTATCAAGCAGTGAAGCATTGTACACCTTGTGTAATTATTTCAATAATATTTTTCTATTTAACAAATTGCCTAATCTAATCTTACTGACAGAAAATAAAAATGGCATAATGAGAATAGTAAAGTTTAATGGTGAGAAAATGGATTTGAAATTAGATTTTCCCTTTTGTCAATCGTGTAAACACTTGGCTGAATGCCTTCAAAGGGCAAAGGCTGTGCCAGACATTAAGATAATAAAGATGAAGAATAGGAACATGTCCTCTGCCCTCAGGGAGCTCACGGTTTGGTAAGGGAATCAGACATATAGACAGATGATTTTAATACAACATGGTAATTGCTATGATGGTTGCATGGCAGAAGAGCTAACGGAGCCCAGCAGGAAGGATATTTGCCCCATGTAGGGACTCAAAGAAAGTTTCTGGGAGGAATTGATGCTGGAATTAAGCTCAAGTCTGAATAAGCATAGGCCAGGGTGAAGAAAGATAGGAAGAGCGTTTCTGCATTAATCAATTTCCGTAAGCATAAAACTGATAATGCATCTAGGGACAAAATGTATACTGCCAGAATATAAAGGATAAAGCAGTGGGCATAGGGAGATGGGACTAGGAAAGTAGGCAGGGCTAAGAAATTAAAGATCTTTTTTTTTTTTTTTAAAGATTTTATTTATTTGACAGAGAGAAACACAGCGAGAGAGGGAACACAAGCAAGGGGAGTGAGAGAGGGAGAAGCAGGCTTCCCGCCAAGCAGGGAGCCCGATGTGGGACTCGATCCCGGGTCTCCGAGATTATGACCTGAGCCGAAGGCAGTTGCTTAACCAACTTAGCCACCCAGGCGCCCCGAAATTAAAGATCTTTTGTGCCAAACTTTTGTACCCAATTGTGAATAATGATGTCCTACTAAGAGAGTGATGAGAGCTATGAAATAAGTACAGCAGAAGAATATCAAAGCTACACCTTTGGTTTATAGTAATCACTCTTGCCACAGTGCAAGGAGCGTATTTAAAGATTTTAAGTCTAGAAGAAGGGAGGCTAGCTGGTGGTGGTAGCAGCAGTGAAGGGGGCATTATTGATCAGTACATAGTGAGATAAATGAATGAATAAATAAGTATAAATGAGAAGGAGATACAGAGATACAGAGGAATTTCCAAAAATATAATTAGATACTCCTTCAAAGAGGAAGAAATGAATTTTCTTCTCTTCGACTATGAGCTAGACTTAGTGACTAACTTCCAAAGAAGAAAGTGTGGCAGGAGAAAAATTTAAGTGTGTAGCGGGTAAACCTGGCAGATATTACCTTAGCCAAGTTCTCAAGGTTAACATCACCAGAACAGTCACATAAGCATCTCTGACGTGATAAGAAAGGGTCTTCACTTCTGTGGTATTCTTCTCCCAGACCAGTTACTCCATTCTGATCATGAGACTATAAGAGATATATTCAAACAAAAGACATTTTGCAAAATATCTAACCAGTGCTCTTTAGAACTGTCAAGGTTATAAAAACCAGGAAAGACTGAGAAACCGTAACAGCCTGGAGGATTCTATAACAAGATAATGACAAAATGAAATTTGAATCTTGGACTTCTGGAAGAGAAAAAGGATGTCAGTGTAAGAAGTAAAATCCAAATAAGTCTCTACTTTAGAAAATAGTATTGTAATGATGCTGGTTTCTTAGTTTTATATATTATGGGCTGCTTGATGAGGATTTTTTTAAAACTCTGTTGCTTTGTAACTGAATCACATCCTCTTATATTTTGAAAGAGAGAATGTTCTTCTTTGTATAGTCAGCAGGCTATTACGTCCACGGATGCCTTGCAAAAAATACGGTTCTAATCATGACTTCCTCTGGCATACATTATTTCTATAATTTTGTTTATAGAATGCAGAAGGAAAATTTTAGAGGAAGTTTTACAGTTACAAAGAAAATTAGTAATGTTATAGAGATGGTTTTATAATTAAAGTTCAGGACTACATAGCACATTGCCTTGAGGAAGTTCAAAGCATTTTGCCAGCGTGGTTGTGAACACACCTACTACCAAACAAAATAGTAATCATAGAAATGGAGCTTTGGGTGTCATATAGATATTACTATGTCTTAAATCTATCAAGAGTGGTAGCATTACAGAGCAGTTTCTAACCAAGGAGGGTGAAGTGATTCAATTGATTATTCATTTGTTTATTCATTTATTCACTCAACAAAAATGTTTTGAGTGTCAGCTGTGTTTCAAACACCATGTAAATTTTCATGATCAGGGCGCCTGGGTGGCTCAGTGGGTTAAAGCCTCTGCATTCGGCTCAGGTCATGATCTCAGGGTCTTGGGATGGAGGCCCACATAGGGCTCTCTGCTTGGCAGAGAGCCTGCTTCTTCCTCTCTCTCTGCCTGCCTCTCTGCCTACTTTTTATTTGATCTGTCAAATAAAAAATAAAATCTTTAAAAAAAATTTTCATGGTCACAATCAGAATATACTCAATGGTCTGTTCTACCTTGATCAAACACAAAATTCTCCTTGGATTGTAGATACATCTTCAAACAACAGAGGTGAGTGTGGTCAAATGTTTTTGTCTTAAGTTCAAAAATCTGCTTAGAAAGTTTACTCCAAAGAAGCACTTGGTTTTGTTTGCTGCTCAGTGGTACTTCAGAGTAAATCCAAAGCCTAGGCGAGACATACATGAATAATAATTTAAAATTAATTTATTTTACATGACCCTCATTTTCTAAAACACAGCTTCCCCTGAATCCTGAATGGTACATAATAAATAATTTAGAGTTATTAGAGCACTGACTCTGCATAAAATGAAGATAAAGTTGGTTCTCTTGCGTATGGTCGCTAAGAGGTATCATCTGCTATTGATTGCTTCTAAAATATTAAGGAATGCTATTCCCAGAATACATGAATGGAATATAGAATACATGAAAGGATATAATCATTTTTCCTTACAAAAATAACTGTT
>PITA01027710.1:0-20535 GCA_004023965.1 Spilogale gracilis | reverse complement strand
CAGGGGCGCCTGGGTGGCTCAGTTGGTTGAGCGACTGCCTTCGGCTCAGGTCATGATCCCGGAGACCCGGGATCGAGTCCCACATCGGGCTCCCTGCTCGGCGGAAAGCCTGCTTCTCCCTCTCTCACTCCCCCTGCTTGTGTTCCCTCTCTGGCTGTGTTTCTCTCTGTCAAATAAATAAAATATTTAAAAAAAAAAAAAAAAAGATTTTATAAAAAAAAAAAAAAAACTACAGTACAATATCACAGAGTATTGACATTCATACTACCCATATTTAGAGATGTACTCAGTATTATTTGCATTCATTTGTTTATGTGTCTGTGTGTATTTAGTTCTTCATAATTCTATCACATGCATAGATTTTTGAGACCACATACAAAATCACCACAAGGATTACTATGTTACCCCTTTATAAATATCCCTACTTCCTTCACCTCTGTTCAGCTCTTAAAGCTCAACAGAAACAAAACAAAACAAAATAATCTAATTAGAAATTGAGGAAAAGACATGAAAGATATTTCATCTAAAAGGACGTACAAATGACAAAAAGAGATGTGAAGATTAACATCATTAGCCATTAAAGAAACACCAATTAAAACTATCATGAGATATCACTATACACCCACCAGAATGATTAACAAAAAATAACAATAACACCAGTACTGGTGAGAAAAAACACTGCTGGCAGGAATGTAAAATGTCATAGTCTGGTAAATCCTTTAGAAGTTTCCTATCAACCTAAACATGGAATTATTATATGGCACAGCAATTGTACACTAGGGCATTTCACTCTGAAAAATGAAAAATTATGCTCCCACAACATGTACACTAGTGTTCATTATTGCTTTATCTGTAATAACCACAAACTGGGAAAAGAACAGATGCCTTTTAATGAATGGTCAAACATACATTTTTATATTAGTTTATGATTCAACAATAATTCTAGTTTGAATATTTCCTAACCCCATCAGGAAACCTTCAACATAAACAAGATTTTGAATGAATTCACTCTTCTAAGAAGTTGCCTCACACCCTTTATAGTCTCTCCCTCTTCCCCACATCTCCCTTCCTGTCCTGGAAATCACTGATTTGTTTACTGACACTATAAATTAATTTGTACTATATAGAGTTTAATGTAAATAATGTAATATGTATTACTCTTTCCACTACTTATTTCACTTATTTGCCATTCATATATATATATTCTTTCAAGAAATTTCATTTCAAAAGTTTGGCCCATTATTTTTTAATTTAGTAGGGTGTTTACCTTCTTGTTAGGAAGTTTTAAATGCTTTAAAACTATTTTGGATATAAGCTTTTTACCAGGTATATGATTTTCATATGTTTTATCCCAGTCTGTAACAAATCTTTCATTATCTTAACTTAGCCTCTCAAAGAGCTAACTTTTCAATTTTTATGAAGTCTTCATTTTTTTAATAGTTTGTGCTTTCAATGTCATAGCTAAGACATCTTTGCCTAAATGAAGTCACAAATATTTTTTCTGATGTTTTCTTTTAGAAGTCTTATAATACTAGCTGTTCCACTTACATACGATAATCTTAGTTAATTTTATACATGGTGCAAAATACAGACCAAAATTATTATTTTGTATATGTGAATAGCCAATTGATTTAACACATTTGTTTAAAAGATTTCATTTCCACTGAATTGCCTTTGCATCTTTGAAAAAATAATTTTCCATATATTTACAGTTCTATTTGATGACTCTCTTCAGTTCCAATGATCTTTGTTTTATCTGGACAATAAACAATAACATGCTTTCTTGATTAGTTGATGATCATAGTCCTATAGAGTGAATAAATTAATTTTGGTATTTAAGTAGCTAAGTACGTTTATCATATAAAACAATTTTACATAATTTGTCTATTGAGTTTTATTAAGACTTGTGCATATTTAGAAAACTTCTCCATGAGGAATAGAGTGACATATATTTAGTATGTATGATTCAACTCACTGTTACCTAACCAAGTGTAATCTTGAGAATATTTGGCCCAATTAAACATTTACACATACCAGGGGAATGCAATTACCATGTCAGAAGGACTGATTCTGAAAAACTCAGGAATCTCGGAAAGAGTAGGTGAGAAATTTCAATATATTTTTTTGGCAAGTTATATTTTTACCTAAAACTTTGAACAGCAAACTTTGAGTGCAAACAGATTTGATAACACATTCGTCCTATTATCAGCTAAAGCTGGCTGAAAACTTTGACTTCTGCATAAGTCAAACTATTAAAATGAACTTCAGTGCATGTCATTTTCCTGAAATTTTCTGTCTTTTCCATTTATTGGTTGGGATGCATTTTCTAAGTGTATTATTGGAAAAACTTAAATGTTCACTTTCTTCTCTTTTTAATAGAAGATAAGTCTAGAAATCGTGGAAGTCTTTAATAGTTGCCACGCTGACAAATGACACTAAGAAGAAAATACACCCTATGTGGAGGAATTAATTTTGACTTTCTAATAATATATTTGATGTAATTATAGTGTCATCTTTGACAGATAGAGTCTTTTATTCCTCATTTATAACTTATAGTGTCTTCCACAAGAAAAAGACAAAGTTACTGATTGTTTAAAGCAAGTTTGCTCAGAAATTCACTAATTACTAACCCAGATTTATTTAAGTGTTTAATCAGCATGACCAAATAATTATAATAAGAGCATTTTATGGCCTTCAGTAAGTTTATCTTTACAAATAATTTAATGCAAAACAGTTTTGTAATATGTGCATATGCATACTGGTCAAAAAAGCCTATCTTTAGAATGACTATAACAAATCAACAGGAATGTTCTTTAATTCTTAGTAATCAATAAAGACTACCAAAATATAAATTGTGAGATTAATAGCAAATTAATGTAAGGCAGCCACATCAAATTAAATCTTGTACATGCTGTGTGAGGTTTCAGATTTTATAACAGTATAGAGGCATAGGCAATGATATGATATCAAATTTATGCTAATAAATTTCTTCATAATATAAATAACACACAAAAACATTTAAGACAAATTCATTAAATAAAACAGAGAGCAATACTAATGAATAATAAAATTCACAAATAATATATAACTAGCATAAATATTTTTGTCACCCTGAAAATTTTATCTGTATCTACACTTATATCTTCATGTATATCTATCTATATCTAGCTATATATATATATATCTGTGTATGGATGAATGGATAGATAGATGCGATTATTAGGAATATATGGAAATTGAGAGAAATTCAGTAATATTAGGGTAACCTAACATATTAACTTCTCATTACTCAGATTGTTATTTAAAAGCATATAATTTAACAAATTGCCAGAATCATCATGGAATGAGTGATAGTAACTGAGACTTCTGGAATTGATTGAAACAAGATGGAGAGTAAGTGGCATTACCCAATGGCATGGGTTGTTTGGTTTAGAAGGAAGGTAAGGACAGCAATCTCTAAGTCATAATGAGAAGCAAAAAGGTTCTCTGGGGGCACCTGGGTGGCTCAGTTGGTTAAGCGACTGCCTTCGGCTCAGGCCATGATCCCGGAGACCTGAGATCGAGTCCCACATCGGGCTCCATGGTCGGCAGGAAGCGGAAGCCTGTTTCTCCCTCTCTCACTCCCCCTGCTTGTGTTCCCTCTCTGGCTGTGTTTCTCTCTGTCAAATAAATAAAAATCTAAAAAAAAAAAAAAAGGTTCTCTGGTGTTAGTAGAATGAGGAAGTAACTAGTCATCCCTTACGAATCCTGGTTTCCTTGTGGACAACCAGCCAGGCTTCAACTTACATATAAGGTAGGAGGATGTAGAGCAAGGTCAAGGGTAGATAAGTGACAGGCTATTAGTTACAAACTGGAGGGGTTTGGGACAAAAGATAGAATCACACAGAATATTGTTGATCATACTATATCATTTTTTCCTGAGTCCCAGTATGTCATTTTCACCTGAAGATTCAAATCTTTCCTTTGGGAATACTTTCTTCGATCTAGAGTATTTTCAATTTGTCTGTTCTGTTCTCCTCTTCAAAAAGCCAATTACTAAATCTATCATTATATTCATATTTTGCTTTCAAACTTATTTTAATTTTCTCTAGCCTGTCTACAATATAACTTCCTGAGTTTATAGTCTTTAATATTTTCTACTTCTAATGTGATAATCCTTTTTATAATGTCTTTATATACTTTTTTGCCTTTGTATACTCTAATTAATTTGTTGTGATCTGTTGGCTTGCTAATTATTCTTTACATTATCTTTGAACCTTTATACTGACTATGTTTATTTCAAAAGTACAGATAGATGAGTTTATTCAAATGAATAGTCATATAACTATCACCACAAACAAAATATAAAATATTTTCATCACCACAAAAAGTTCTCTAGTGCTTTTGTTTGCTTTATCATTTGTCCTTTTGGACAGCTTTATTGAGATATGATCATATACTGTAAATTTATCCATTTAAAGTATACATTTCAATGGAGTGAGCATATTCAGAGTCATGAAACCAACACAACAGGAAAATTCAGAATATTTTTATCACTCCAGTGAGAAACCTTATACCCATTACCAGGTACCTCAACCCCACCTATCCATCTCCATCTCCATCCCTGGGTAACAATTATTCTACCTTTGTTCTCTACAGATTTCCTAGTCTGAATATTTTATATAAATTGTATCACAGAATAAGTGGTCTTCTGTTACTGATTTTTTTTCACTTAGCATAGTTTTTAGAGTTCATTTATGTTCTAGTATGTAGTATGTTTTAGCAAGTATCATCATTTCATTCCTTTTTAGAGTTAATATTGCAATGTACAGATATACAACATTTTGCTTATTTATTCTTCAGTTGATGGACATTTGGTTGTCCTTAAATTTTAGTTATTAAGAATATGCATTCACATAAAAGTTTTTGTGTTTTCATTTCTCTCAGGTGTTTATGTAGGAAAATTGCTAGATCATGGGATAACTCTATTTAATCATTTGTGGAACTGTCAGACTGTTTTCCACAGTAGCTGCAACAATTTTACATTCCTACCAGCATGTATGACTATTTTAATTCCTCTACATCCTTGTCAACACTTGTTATTATCTATCCTTTTTATGATAACCATTATATTGGGTATGAAGTGATATCTTACTGGGGCCTTGCTTGGTGTTGGATAATGAGCAACATTTCATACATCTGTTGGCCACTGTACACTTTCTTTCCTTTTTTTTAAGATTTATTTTTTTTTTATCTTAGAGACAGAGAGAGAATGAATGGGAGAGGCAGAGGGAGAGGAAGAAAGAATCTAAAGCAGACTCAGTGCTGAACAGAGACACAGATGCAGGTTTGATATCACATAAGGATCATGAGATCATGACCTGAGCTAACACTAAGTTGGGAGCTCAACTGTTCCACGCAGGTATCCTTATTGTATATTTTCTTTGAAGAAATATCTATTCATATCTACTACTCATTATTTAATTGGGTGATTTCCCTTATTATTCTGCTGTAAGAGATGGTTATACATCTTAGATAATAAATCTCATATCAGAGGGTTTGCTAATTTTCACTTTCCTGTTGGTTTCTATAGAAGCACTAATATTTTTAATTTTGATGACAGGATTGTCTTTTTATTTGCTTTCATTTTTTAAAATCTGCTGTCTTATTATTAACCAGCAAGCGTCCTTTGTATAGTGTAGTTATAAGTCCTTTGTCTGATAGTATGTTTTACAAATATTTCCTCCAAGTCTGTGACTGTTTTTCATTCCTTCAACAATGCATGGTGAAGAGCAAAAAATACCTTATCAGAAAAGGCATAATATTTAATTATTTTTCTTAAACCCATCTGGTTTAAACTGTGTCATTTTCCTTTCTCCAATGACACTTTTGACAAAAATCAATTGACAATACTCCTGGACTCTCCATTGTTTTTCACTGAGCTATCGATTTCTTTTCCTGAATATCAAGCCATCTTGATTACTATAGCTTTGTTATAAATCTTGAAATAAGTTTAAGATAACTTTGGCAGTATTATTTTTCTTCTTAAATATTGCTTTAGACACTATAGTTGCTTTGAATTCTTTTATAAATCTTAGAATTATCTTGTCAATTTCTAGAGATAAAACCTGCTGGGGGTTTCATCAGGAATATACTGAATCTAGACATCCATATGGGGAGAACTTCTCTTATAGCGCTGTTGATACTCTAATCCATGAGCATCATTTTTCTTCCCATTTATTTAATTTCTTTCAGCAAGGGATACCTGGATGGTTCAGTCAGTTAAGTGTCTGGTTTGGGCTCAAGTCATGATCCCAAGGTTTTAGGATCAAATACTGCTTGCTCAGTGCACAGTCTGCTTCTCTCTCTGCCTGTCTCTTCCCCTGGTTGTGCTCTCTCTCTGACAAATAAATAAGCAAAATCTTTAAAAATATTTCTCTCAACAATATTTTTACTTTGTAATGTAGAACACATGTGCATAACATTTTGGATATAGTCTTAAGTATTTTTTGCTACCATAAATGGCATTATTTTTTTAATTTCAATTTTCTAATCTTTTCCTGCTACATATTCAAATATAATTTTTTTTTTTACTGAGCTTGAATCTGCTAATTTGATACATTTAATAATTTGGCTTCTTAGTTACAATATTGTAGATTTCCTAATATTTTTCTAAGTAATCATAATATCTACAAATTGGATATTTTTACTTCTTCCTTTTTAATTTACACCTTTATTTTTCTTACCTTATTAGAATGGCTAGGTCCTCTAATAAAATGTCAAATACAACTGATGAAAACACGTATGCAGTATTGTTCTAACTTGAGAAAATATTCAGCACTTTCACCATTAGTATGATTTTTGGCTCTTGGTTGTTTGGAAGTTACCTTTTATCAGCTGCAGTTCTAATAGTTCAAGACTGTGGATCATTTTTTTTTCTACTTTTATTAATTTTTATTTTTCCATAACCCAACCATCCTTTCCCTCCCACTCACCCTGTCGACAACCTTCAGTTTGTTTCCTGAGATTAAGACTCTTACAGTTTGTCTCCCTCCCTGGTCCCATCTTGTTTCATTTTCTTTCCTCCCTTCCCCCATTTCCCCTACCCTGCCATATACCAAAGAGATCATATGATAACTGTCTTTTTCTGATTGACTTATTTCGCTCAGCATAATATCCTCCAGTTCCAACCATGTCATTGCAAATGGAAGGGTTTCATTCCTTTTGATGACTGCATAATATTCCAGTTTGTGTGTGTGTGTGTGTGTGTGTGTGTGTGTGTGTGTGTGTACACACACAGATACATACACATATATATACCACATCTTCTTTATCCATTCGTCTGTTGATGGACATCTAGGTTCTTTCATAGTTTGGCTGTGAACATTGTGAACATTGCTGTTATAAACATTCAGGTGCATGTGCCCCTTTGGATCACTACATTTGTATCTTTAGAGTAAATACTCAGTAGGGTGATTGCTGGGTAGTAGGGTTTGCTGATCATTTTTAGCCTGAATGGAAGTTGGGTACTGTCAAATAGAGCAGTGATTTATTCCTTTCCATTTTATGGAAAAATTGAATAAATATGGCAATTTTTCCTTTTGAAATGTCTAATAGAATGTACTAGTGACATCTGTTCTAGTATTTTTTTCAGAGAATATTAATATAAACATACGCATTTGGAAATATTTAGTGCTAATCAGATAGTCTATTTCTTCTAATTAGTTTGTTTGCAATCCTATCTGGTATATGCTTCATTTAAGATATTATATTTTTCTCAAAGTTTTCAAAATTTCTTTTCTCAAAGTAACTTTTTCTATTTTGTGTTTCACTCCTCATGTTATACTTTTCTTTATATCCATAATAATATGGAGAATATTGATTGTAACATTTTAATTTTTTATTATTTATTTATTTACTTTATGTTAGTCACCATACAGTAATCATTAGTTTTTAATGTAGGGTTTCATGATTCATTGTTTGTGTATAACACCTAGTGACTGTAACATTTTTAATATCCTTTTGTCCTTTGCATACTCTTTTTATTGAATTTTTGGTAAATGACAACATTAACAACTTAATAAAATAATACCCCAAAAATCAGCCGACTAATAGCTCACCTATATTCCAAGCTTAGCCAACTCAATTGTAGTCTTTTGAGTTTGACACTGAACATCTTGACTTTTTTAAAGAACACTTTAGTTGTTTCTTACTAAAGTTACTATACCACTGGCATGGAAGTTAACAGTCAAGTTTTAGACCAAACAGTGGTTGCAATCTCCAAATACTTCACTTACTAACTGTGGTAAATATATTGTATTTCTGCTCAACAACATAAAATTCTTTTGCCAGAGCCAACATAACAGATCCCTACCACTTTGATATCAAAATCAGCCATCTGATTTGATTATGACAATGAAATGTTAGTACTAGTTTTGAGGATTTTAGGGCTGCTGAAGTAGTCAGCAGTGTCCTAGCCTGCCTGAACCATCATCCTCAAAGATTCATGATGACTAAAGTTAGAAAGCATAGCCACTGGTCAACAATAATGGATACAGAGCCTAAAAGAGAACTACATGTTTGTATTTCTCAACCATTAAGTTTAGTTTTTATTTAGTCATTCCCAACTATGATCATTTATTAGTAAGAAATTAATTGTTGCATGCATTACAACTGACATTTAACTGAGAGTTAATGGTGTTTCATCTCAGGCTCTAAACACAGCTGTAGAATCAATATTAGACTGGGTTCCAAAAATCCATACATTATTTTGACAGAAATACAAAATTATCTATAGAGATACTATTACACAGAAACTCCCTAAACCACAATTGGCAATTAGGATGGGGAAATTATTACAGCACAATTTTCTGGAACTGAAAAGTAACAGATTTAAATATATTTATCAGAAAAGTTTATTTAATTTAAATTTTTAGAAGAAATGACTTTATGGTGATTAAACTTGGCCAGTGCACTGCAAGATAATAGCTTATTTAAATACCTTTGAAGAATACATTTGCAGTTTTTCCTTGTCCATTAAATGAACTATTTAGTGGTTGATCCAAAATAATTTCTTTTTCTTTCTTGTTTTTTTTTTTTTTTAAAGATTTTATTTATTTACTTGACAGAGAGAAACACAGCGAGAGAGGGAACACAAGCAGGGGGAGTGAGAGAGGGAGAAACAGGCTTCCTGCCGAGCAGGGAGCCCGATGTGGGGCTCGATCCTGGGTCTCCAGGATCATGACCTGAGCTGAAGGCAGTCACTTAACCAACTGAGCCACCCAGGCACCCAGATCCAAAATAATTTCAACCGGGGGGGGGGTACCTTTATCAAACTGTTATTATTTTTCATTTTAAAAAAAATTCTCAGCATGCCTGGGTGTCTCAGTTGGTTAAGCAACTGCCTTTAGCTCAGGTCATGATCTTGGAGACCCAGAATAGAGCCCCACATCAGGCTCCCTGCTTGGCGGGAAGCCTGCTTTTCCTTCTCTCAGTCCCTCTGCTTGTGTTCCCTCTCTAGCTGTGTTTCTCTCTGTCAAATAAATAAATAAAATCTTAAATTTTTTTTTTTCTCAGCCTAATTTCACTGAGACATGCATGACAGCTGGTGCTCATAGTCCTAATACACTTAATTTTAGGACTATCCTTTCCACATAATGAAGTTGACATGTTGATCCAAAATAATTTTAATCCATTTTGATGGATCTAATTAAATGTCACTTCTCCAATATTCCCCATTAGTCTGTAACATGTAAAAATATTATCAGCTAAGAAATTACTGTATTTTATGTCCAGTTTATTTTTGAGAAGTATCAGAGAGACCCTATACTACCTGTTTTCTGTACTTCCACAGAATATATTTGCAAATGTGTTTTCAATGTGTAAAAATGTAATGAGCATCTTTTAAATATTCAATAATGTTTACATATTTATTGTCCTTTTCTAAAACATATTAATTATTTTTATTTTAGGGGTGACTAACAAACTAAAACTAAGACCTCACTTACATTTCAATAAACTGTTATGTCTAGGGAGAGTGCACCAAATGCTTACACTGCTGTCTTTGTGGTTGATTTCTTTTTCCCTTTCTTCCTCTCTTCCTCGCTTCTCCCTTTTCTTTCTTTCTTCCTTTATTTCTTTTCTTCTCTTCTCCCCTCCCTCCCTCCTTCCTTCCTTCCCTCACCCCCTTCTTCCCTCCCTCTTCCTTCCTTCCTTTCTTCTTTCTTTCTCTTTCTTCTTTCCTTCTTTCTCTTTCCCTCCCTCTCTCTCTTTTTCCCCCTTCTTCCTTCCTTCACCACAAAAAATGTACACTTCAGTTTTGATATATAGCTTTGTTTCCAAAAGTTCCTTTAGATTCCTAAGATTGTTAGCCTTTTCCAAAGTGAAAAGAGAAAAAGTTTTTTAAGTATAATAACAAATTTGAGGTAACTCAAAATTCTAAACTTAAAACTTACATAAACAATTTGGGCTCTTTTCTTGAATCACCTGAACACTTGAAACTTATAAATGCTCTTTAGGAGAAATTTAAAACCCATTAGCTTTAGGAATATAATAGTTAGAACTGTTTTGAAAATTTAATCTTTTGCCATTCTAATACACAATAGGTAAGACTTATCCAAGTTACCTGTGTTGCTGGCCCCCGAAGCCAGAGAGAGTTTCTTTCTAAAATCCAATTTGGGGCACCTGGGTGGCTCAGTGGGTTAAAGCCTCTGCCTTCGGCTCAGGTCACGATCTCAGGGTCCTGGGATAGAGGCCCGCATTGGGCTCTCTGCTCAGCAGGGAGCCTGCTTCCTCCTCTTTCTCTGCCTGCCTCTCTGCCTACCTGTGATCTCTCTCTGTGTCAATAAATAAATAGAATCTTTAAATTAAAAAAAATTAAAATCCAATTTGATCATTTTCTTTCTTTGGATTGATCTAAAAAATTATCACTTAGACTTTTATTGAAGACCCTCAGAAATTTAGTTTCTGTCTACCCTCACCTTTCACTCGTTCTCATATCCTTGCATTGAAACAATGAGGCATTTTTCTGAGACATTTCACATATTACCTGAAAACTTGGTAATATGCATGTAAAATATATGTTTTAAAGAAGTCAAGCAGCATTTATTACCTTATCTATCATACTTTTATTTTTACTTCACAATTAAATGGTTTTCTCCTTCTCTTTCTCCCTCCTCCCCCCAGTCTGACTACTACACAGTACATTCTTGAACCATTAGCTCACAGCAGCACTATACATATTCCACTTCTCTAACACCATTCATTCACAGATTGAAGTTCTGGTCTGCAAACCCTTCCCTATAGTAAGTTCAGTGTTTATGACAGAATTTGTAATAATCCAGGTCACTAGATTGGCCAGCTCCAGTGAGATGAGGATGGACAGTAGCAGTTTGTTGGCTGTCACTTTTCTGAACACTGCACAGAGAATCTTTCCGCTTTTGCTCAAGTTTTCACTTGTGTTTGTTTACCAACCTCCTTTTGGTATGTTCTAATTGGTCACACTGCTCTCTTAGCTCTTCTGTGATTATTGGGCCGATCTGGTTAGTCTCTGTGCAATCTGATGAGAACACTCATGGGTGGCTCAGTTCAGGCTGTCAGTACCTTGCAGAAACAACACTCTTTGAGACTTCCACCCATTCATATGCCCATTCTCTACAGTGTATATGTTATATTTCATGTCTCCTTACCCTCTAGGTGAGGTTGTCAAAGGTGCGCTTCTTACTTCCTGATGGAGGTTTGGCAAGGCCTTCTGGTAGCTTTGAAGCTTCGTAGGGCTAGGGAAATATAGAGAAGCATAATGCGGTTCCTATTCCATCTCTGCCAGAGTTTCATTTGCAACAGGAAGGTTGCTTTTCACCAAAATCTCTGATCAGCTTCTTCTTCTCTTCTATCCATGCCATATCCAGGAGCCACTCTGGCACTCTCAAAGGTGTTCATGAAGGCCATGGAAGATCTCATGAAGTTTCTTAAAATGCTACAAAGAAGGTGGCAGGAGTGTCCATCATGCCACCAAGATTTGGGTCAAGGAGTCACTCCAATCCCCAGGGTCAGCCACCCAGCCTCACATGTATTGGGGCGGCCACCAGCACCACTGCCTGGAACAAGGTGCTTCCTGCAGCTAAAATATTTTTCATACATGAGGGAATTAATTGTTTAAAGGAGAAAATCCTCTCCCTGAAAGTGTTTTCTTGTTTAGTCTTAAGTTAAAAGACTGCTTTTTTGGATAACTTGCTTTATCAAGATAATTGTGGGAAAATGGTAGTTTTCTTTGGAACATAGATCAAATGATATTATGCAAAAAAGGGTATGACTTGACATATATAGAACCAGACAATAACATCATTTTGGACAATTTCTGGGTCAAAATCTTCTGCCTGCTATAAACTGATATTTTAGAATAACCACATTTGTAAATTTTTTTCCTACAAGGCAAAGAAAAAAATGACAAGAATAGATTTATCAGTATTAAATATATTATATATCACTCTAGGTTAATATAAAGTATAGCATCATGACATCACAAAACAGGCTGGAGATTGAAGATTAAGAAATTTTTCTGTGTGATTTCTGTGGGCCTTGTTGATATAGCATTGCAACATTTATATATTTTGGTCAATTGGACTGCTTAATGAAATAATCACAAAAATTTTACAGCCAAACTGAATATATAGAATAACAAAGGTGGTGATGTGGTAGATAAATTAGGGTCAGTTGGGTATATATATATGGACTGACATATGGAGGAGGAGGAGGAAGGAGGGGTGGAAGAAGATGTGGAGGAAGAAGAGGAAGAGGAGAAACAGGAGGAAGAAGAAGGGGAAGAGAGGGAGAGGAGGAGGGAGAGGAGAAGGAGAACAGAGAGATTACTATCAACCCAAAGATTTTAGTAGCTATGGGAAAGTTATGACATAGTCTTTTAGTCAAATTTCCATAAGAATTTAGATAGTAGCTTATAAGTATCAAAATTATTAGATTTCACATGTCTCACTCATTAAGACAGAGCCTTGTGTTTGTGAAATAACAAACTGGACGAGTTTTCTGCTGTGAACAGCTATAAAACCGGACAAAGCATATGAGGCATCTGGTTTCACAAAGTCAGTGCAAAGCTGCACTCCCTGGAAGAACTTCAGAAATGACTTGGACTCAGTGATCTGAACTCAACCATCACACCCATCTGACTGGGGACAATTTTCTCAGCCTACATAAAGATGCAGAATTTTGCAGAACACAATCATCCCCCTGTGCTGAAGAGGAAGAAATCAGAGTTCTGGTCTGCTGAAGTGCCAGGACTCTACAGACCAGGGTATTGATGAGAAAGATGCTGGGTAGAGACTGAAATTCAGAAGTCAGCATAGGGATTCCTTAGGAGTCCATGGCTGAGGGCTGGCTTGTATACTCATGTCTTACTGGAAAGTGGCCTCTCAAAGATTTGAAGAGGAATAGATACCAGAAGGTGAGGGGCACTGGTAGAAGAGTTCCTTAGGATACAGGAGTTCTGTCAGCATTGTTTGGCCTGTGTGATACCTCCTTAATACCTTTGGAATTCCTCTGAGAAATCAAAAAGCTTCTGGTGCTTTGCCAGCAATCTCTGCCATCCTTTATCTTGTAGATCCCATACTGCATCTCTGCCTTCATATTCACATAGGTCTCCCCTGTATGTGTGTTTTTGTTCATATTTACCCTTTTTATACAATCGCCAGCTAAATAGGGTTGAAGCCCACCCTACTCCAGTAGGGTCATCTCAACTAATTACACCTGGAATAACCCTATTTCCAAATAAGTTCACATTCTGAGATACTTGGGCATTAAAATTACAATATTTGAATTTGTAGGGAGACACTGTACAACCCATAATACTTATTCTAGAATCATCTTAAAAGAAATAATTAAAGCAAGTTCTGAAAAGATTCCCCAGGGGGCACGGGGTCTGGACCATGAATTCCTCTTTAGTTAAAATAACTAAGGAATGTCTTGGGCCTTGCACAGTTTATACTAACTAAATTTAAACACAAGCCTACAGAAATTCAAATATACAGAAAAGCTTCATGCAAATTGTGGCCTCTAAATTACATTATATAAAAATTGTTTTAATTATTCATTATCCTCAATCTTTCTTAGAAGAGGCCCATATATGCTTTACTAAATTCCTTTTAATAGTTTTAGTGAACATTGAAAGAAAAATGCCTTTTAATTGAACTGCCCACTAAGACAGGAATGAACATTCAGCAGAACTTTGTTCATGGTGAAAAACTTAAGGGAGTTCCAAAAAATCAGGTATCAAGATAAATATTTCATTGCAACTCTCAAAAATGAAAATAATGTGAAAAATCCATGATTAACACAATAGCAAGATTTTAAATATAGATAGTATCAGCATCATTTACATATGTTTTATATATACACATATGTATATAGCCTCAGGCTCCAGTATCCAATATAACAATTTAAACTACACTTTCTGAAATACACTACATGGAGTGTAATTTAATATGCTACATCATACTGTACATACACTGTATTTTAAGTGTTTATTCTCATTCTCTTAGGAAACCAATAATTTAATATCTGCTTTAAATTTAATCATGCATTCACAGCTTTGTAGAAACGAGCAGCAGTTGTATTTTTATTTTATTACACATTTCTAAAAAGTATCTTTATTTCAATGTTCACTTGCACGATTAAAAAGAGTTAGCGTAGAATATTGGTGTTTTTTGAAGAAGAGACGAAGGATAATGCTATATTAAAGTAATTGGAAAATGATATAATTAGGAGGCCACAATTTGAATGAGACCTTCACACATACTTCTTGTATCTGATGGAAATTTGAAAAGCTATTTAAGGAACTAATAAGCTGAACTATACTGCAAACCCACATCCATAAACATCAGACAAAAACAAATAGACGACTAAACAGTAAAACTAGATTCAATTATTTTTGTACTAAAAACTAGACTATTACAATCAAAAGAGATGAGACTTTATGATATAGACAGTGGAGTTGATAATACAAAATGATTCAATTGCTAGAGACATTCATGTTGCAAAACTTTGCTAAGCAAATTTATGTAGTAACTAAGATATCTATTTTATGAATCTTATTTTATGATTTCCCCAGTGGATATATTACATGCTTTGATTCTATTCCTGTTTTTATATCCTAAGAAAGTGCTACATTATTGTTTTAATAGTTAAATATAAAATAAAAATACTTAATCCTTTTGGAAAGTAATAAATGAAGAGTTGCAGTGACATATTTAACAATAAGAAAATTAAGTCAAATTGAGGAAAATTCTCTTAAATACATATTGAGGGGCGCCTGGGTGGCTCAGTTCGTTAAGCGACTGCCTTCGGCTCAGGTCATGATCCCGGAGACCCGGGATCGAGCCCCACATCAGGCTCCCTGCTCGGCGGGAAGCCTGCTTCTCCCGCTCTCACTCCCCCTGCTTGTATTCCCTCTCTGGCTGTGTTTCTCGCTGTCAAATAAATAAAATATTTAAAAATAAATACATACATACATACATACATACATACATACATGTTGACATGCATACAGTAAACAACAAAGGTGCCCAGAATTTCAAGATCTTTTTATAGTTGTTCTGTCTTTAATTTTCGAGGAAGCTCCATGCTGTTTTTCACAGTGGCTGCGCTGATAGTGCACAGGAGTGCCCTTTCTCAATACCTGGGCCAGAATTTGTTAGCTTTTATTTTTTTTTTTATAACAGCAATTCTAACAGGTATGAGGTGATTGATCATCATGCTTTGATTAGCATTTCCCTGATGATCAGTGATGCTGAGCCCGTTTCATTTACGTTAGTCATTTGGCTGTCTTCTTTGGAAAATATGTCTAATCTGCTCAAGTCTTCTGCCCATTTTTAACTCATGCTATTATTATTATTGTTTGCTATCGGGAGGTATATGTTCTATATATTTTGGATATTAATGTCTTCTGCAAATATTTTTTCCCATTCCATAGACTGACATTTTATTTTTTTAATTGTTTCTTTGGCTTTGAAAAAAATTTCTTTCATGCAATAATTTTTTTTTTTTAAGGAATCACATTTGTTCAGTTTTATTTCAGTTGCTTGGTGTCACATCCAAAAAAATTATTGCCAAGACCAATCCGAAGGAGTTTACCTTTGTGTTTTCTTCTCGGACTTTTACAATTTCAGGTTTTACATTTAAAGCTTTAATCCACCTACAGTTAATTTTTTGGAGTGATGTAAGATGTGCAGTTTCATTTTTATTCATATGAATATCCAATTTTCACGATGCCATTTATTGAAGAGACTATCTTCTCTTCATTTAATTTTTTGGCTTCCTTACCAAATATTTGTTGACCATATGTGTGTGGGTTTATTTCTGGGCTCTCAATTCTGTTCCATTGCTCTATGTGTCTTTTTTTAGGCCAGTGTCATAGGGTTTGTTTATTATAACTTTGAATTAAGTTGGAATGTAGAAGTGTGGAGCGTGCAGTTTTGTTCTACCTTTTCAAGATTGCATTAGCTATTTTGTATCTTTTGTGATTCCACACAAATTTTAGGTTTCGTTTTGTTTTTATTTTGAGAAAAATAGCATTGGAATTTTGATAGAAATTGAATTGAATTTATAAATGACTTTGGGTATTACAGACATTTTAACAATATTAATTATTCTGATCCATGAACATATATCTTTCTATTTATTTTTGTCTTCAATTCCTTTCCTCAATGTCTTATAATTTTCAGTGTACACATTTTCATCACCTTGGTTAAATTTATCCCTTAGTATTTTCTTGTTATTGATGCTATTGTCAACGAGATTGTCCCATTTCTTTTTTCAGATAACTTATCATTAGTGTATAGCAATGCAACTGATTTTGTATATTAATTTAATATACTGCAACGTTATTGAATTTGTTGATTAGTTCTAATGATTTTTTGGTGTAATCTTTAGGATTTTCTCTACGCAAATACGATACACAGAGATTGTGTTTGATAAGATCACTGCTTAATTAAAACTATTTTTATTACTGTTTATTTTTTATCCCAATATTCTGACCTTAAATTTAGTGTATTCACCAGAAAAATTCAGAGAAAAGTGATCTCAAAACCATTGCAAAACTTCTTGAGATTGTCCATTAATTCTTCCATTCTTTATTTTA
Source organism: Spilogale gracilis (assembly GCA_004023965.1). Lineage (NCBI taxonomy): Eukaryota > Metazoa > Chordata > Mammalia > Carnivora > Mephitidae > Spilogale > Spilogale gracilis. The sequence continues at coordinate 3,413 of PITA01027710.1, read as the reverse complement.
ATTCAACCTCTTTTTTAGGATTCATATCATTGGTTAGTATTATCTCCAAATGAAACAAGTTTTTGATATAGTACTTCTATTTATCCCAATCCTAACTTCCTAAAGCTTCAGCATGGTAAATATTAAAAATAAAACTTTAGGGGCACCTGGGTGGCTCAGTTGTTAAGCCTCTGCCTTTAGCTCAGGTCATGATCCTGGAGTCCCAGGATCGAGCCCCACATTGGGCTGCCTGCTCCACTTGAAGCCTGCTTCTCCTTCTCTCACTCCCGCTGCTTGTTTTCCCTCTCTAGCTGTGTTTCTCTCTGTCAAATAAATAAAATATTTAAAATAAACAAACAAGCAAATAAATACATATAAAACTTTAAAAATGTTTTAAGAGCCTTAAAAAATATCTTACAAAGTAGACTACCCATATCCAAATCAAGAACCTGAAAAACTTCTGAGGCCTTATTAAAACCAAACAGAAAATGCAGAAATAACCAGCTTCTAGAAGTAAAAACTGTCATTTAACTAGTTTAACTAGGGTCTTCACAAATTCATACTGAAGATGATTAAATCAACTTATTAAGTTCTAAAATCTAACACAACAATTAGATTTTGAAAAGTTATAGTAGAAAGCATTCCATGAATCATATTTAGTTTCTCAAATTTTATGGGAGGCACAGTTTAGTTAAGTGTCTGCCTTTGGCTCAGGTCATGATCCCAGGGTCCTGGGATCAAGCCCTGTGTCCAACTTTCTGCTAGTGGGGAACCTGTTTCTCCCTCTCTCTCCCACGTTCCTCCCAGCTCATGCTCTCTCTCTTGCATGAATTCTGTCTCTCTCTCCCTCTCAAATAAATAAAATATTTTAAAAATAAACAAATAAATACAAATATGACTAGTTAGTTAGGGCCTTTTAGCTCAGCTGAATTGTGCTCTTCTCAAATGAAAGATTAGATTTTTACTTAATTAGAAATGTATTGTATTTCCCTTTACATGTTTTTGGTGTTTAATTCAAAAGGGTGACTACATATCTTGAAGCTGGTTTTTCTTCTCAGGAAAACATCTGTTATTTTATAGTCATAGTTAATATAAAAATACTCTTTTTCATAATAATTTTTTAGCCACATTTCCCTTCTTCCTCATAGACTGCTTAGTCTATTTATTAAAGCTTTCCTGGAACTACACATTCTTCTTCAAATAAAACTAACAAGCCAACATCTTGTCTATATCTAGATACAATCTGTATTTTTTCATTTTATTCAAAGTACATGTTTGTACTTCGTACAAGTACACTCAAAGTACATAGCAATATCAATATTGCTAATAAAGTTGGAAAAGAAAATGTCTTGCATTGATACAAAGCTGGCTATTATTCAGTTTTCACTATTCACAGTGACTTTATATGATCAAAATCAAGTTTTAAACATGTCTTCTTTTGAAAGAATAATAATACTGAAATCAGCAGCTAATAAATCAAAAACAATCCTCAAAATTGATATAAAAATTGCAAAAGATTTCCTGAGAAGACCAAAAATCTAAGAAAATTATCTATTATTTTGAAAGTAACTTGTCAACATGAGAAGCAGTTTAAAGATTTTATCTATCTATCTATCTATCTATCTATCTATCTATCTATCTATCCATTTATTTATTTTTGACAAAGAGAAACACAGTGAGAGAGGGAGCACAAGCAGGGGGAGTGAGGCAGGGAGCCGAATGCGGGGCTTGATCTAGGGAGTCTGGGATCATGACCTGAACTGAAGGCAGATGCTTAAGGACTGAACCACCCAGGTGCCCCAAGAAGCAATTAAAAATGAACAGTCAACTCATTAAATAACAGAAAAACTTTGATTTACATACAAGAAATTGAATAGTTTGCTTTTGAGAAAACTTGATTATCTATTTGTAAAATAAGCAATTTCAAACTTTATGTAGATCCAATATGTTATTATCACTTCATGCATTTGTGAGTTTTATCAATACACAGACTAATCTGGTCACATAGAAATAATGAACTTTATCCAAATATATTATAATCCTTCGTTAGCAAAATTAAAATATCAGTCTTCTTTAACTTATTATAGGATTTTAATTCATGATTTTAATTTGGTTGGACTTGTACACATCACACAGCCATAGGTTTTTGTCTAAATCTAGATTGGTATTGATCTTCTCAAAGTGATCTTAAACACACAAATACACACATACCCCTGCATGTGCTTTAGTGCTCAGTTTTCACCATTAATATCAATTATCAAAACTATTTCATCTATTTCTTTCCTTTCATACTGCCAATGATCCTCTTCAGCACACACAAAGTTTAGAATATTCATATTATCATGCCTGTTAAATAAATACCAGAGTGCTCTTCTTCACTGGTTTCTTAATTTCTAGTCCATGATGATATTTCTTCAGTGTTTCAGGAATACACTGGCTAATAGTCAACAGCAAACAAGTTCAGGAACTATTTCCGTCTCACTCCATTTCATTTGCTTCTAAATGCCTTGCCTTTCTGCATAGCCTCAGTTTCTCATGTTTTTCAGAGTACGTATCCTTCTATTCTAGCTACATTACAATTAAGAAACAAACTTTATACCATTCACCATGATCACTCTTCTCACTTCCTTAAGGTGGTGGTACTTGGGGGTATTTCTACCCCGTTACATATTAGGGCTCTAGGCAGGGGCTGCCTCTGTTCTGTACCTTTTCTGGTCCTTCAGGAATCCTGTCTGACTATACTCGTCATTCCACTTTCTCACTTTGCTTTAACATTAGTCCTTAGTCTCATTACTACATTTAGATCCAAACTATGTTTTGCCACTCACCTACACAAATTATGAAATCAGTAGCAGTAAATTGAATTGTGAGTTATTTTCAGTATTCCAATTAAATCATAGAAAATTTAAAAAATGCTACTCAGAGTTATACTTTGAATACATAGTTTTTGAAATATTTGAGTAATATTTTTTTTATTGTTACTAAAATTTTTTTTTCCAGTGTTCCAAGACTCATTCCCCATTCCCCACATCCAGTGCTCCACGCTTTAGGTGTCCCCAGTACCCACCACCAGGCTCTCCCATCCCTCCACACCCCTCCCTCCAAGTCCCTCAGTTTGTTTCTGTGTCCAAAGTCCCTGTTGTTTCGTTTCCCTCCCTGGATTACCCTAGTTCCCATTTACTTTCCTTCTCCCACTGTCCTCCAGTTTACCTCTCATGCACCGCAAGTAAGTGAGACCATGCGATACTTGACTTTCTCTTCTTGGCTTATTTCACTCAGCATAATCTCTTCCAGTCCGGTCCATGTTGCTACAAAAGTTGGATATTCATCCTTTCTGATGGAGGCATAGTATTCCATTGTATATATGTACCACATCTTCTTTATCCATTCATCTGTTGATGGGCACCTTGGCTCTTTCCACAGTTTGGCGATTG
>PITA01027709.1:0-20528 GCA_004023965.1 Spilogale gracilis | reverse complement strand
CACCCAGGCGCCCCTATTTTTTTTTTATGATTTTATTTATTTATTTGACACAGAGAGGGATCACACACAAGTAGGCAGAGAGGCAGGCAGAGAGAGAGGAAGAAGCAGGCTCCCTGCTGAGCAGAGAGCCCAATGCGGGACTCGATCCCAGGACCCTGAGATCATGACCTGAGCCGAAGGCAGAGACTTTAACCCACTGAGCCACCCAGGTGTCCGAAGAGTTAAATCTTTTTAGAAAAATTATTTTGCAAGAATTATCATTTCTAGATTCACTACCGTTTTTATTTTGAAAGAATTTATCAGAAATGCATCCCAGTGTTGTCACAGCTTATAAAATACCCTTCGCTGTTCCAGTAACAGTTACATCATCAGAAAGATACTTCTCAGGATAAAAAATTATCAAAAGTTATTTGCAATCTTGCTTTTGCAAGAGAGACTATTCAGGATACTCCTACCTAAAGCAAAAATGAAGTTGCTGAAAGTATAAATTTCAATAACCTTGTAAATGAATTTCTAGTAAAGCAAGCCAGAAAAATCTCAACCATTAAGATTCTTTATTAGTTTATATTTATTATCTTACTTACATTTATTATATTTAATTTATATTTATTAATAATAATAAAGTATTATTTAATGTGTTATGTAAAATGATGCCAAAACAAAATCTGTAATTTATAAATTTATGTTGTTATTTACATATCACTATCCCACCTATTATGGTTTATAGGTAATACAATATTTTTAAAGGAAAAAGCTTTATATTTTAGTGTTTTTACTTGCACTCCCCTCTGCTTTTTGAATAAGAGTACCTGCATTTTTATTTTGTGCTGGCAGACAAATTTTATTTTGTGCTGGCTATATAAATAGCCCTGCTCTGAGGGCCACTTCTCAGCTAGCTTTAGGACTCATTGTGGAAAAAATGAAACCCTTTTTCATCTGCTTTGGTAAAAGTCTTGAGTTCATTCTTTTCTCATCTGCTTTGGTAAAAGTCTTGAGTTCATTCTTTTTTTTTTTTTTCCCCCGAAGATTTTATCTACCTATTTGGCAGAGAGAAACACAGCTAGAAAGGGAACACAAGCAGGGGGAGTGAGAGAGGGAGAAGCAGACCTCATGCTGAGCAGGGAGCCCAATGCGGGGCTCAATGTGGGGCTTGATCCCGGACTCGATCCCAGGACTCCAGGATCATGACCTGAGCTAAAGGGAGAGGCTTAAGGACTGAGCCACCCAGGTGCCCCTTGAGTTCATTCGTATAAAAGAGAAAGCTCCTAGAGATTATCTAGGGGCAACAGGTGGCCTCCTTCTCTGAGGTGAACGCCAGGAGCCAAGTGGTCAAGGGCCCATTCATTCACTGCTGACTTGCCAGGCCTTGACACTCGTTGAGCCACAGCTCAATAAACATTTGTCAAATGGAGGAATTATGAATGCCATGGTAGGAAGGGGAGGCTGAGTGTCGGAGAGTGTAAGCACAATATTCAAGGTGACAGACCAAGGGGGTATGGGTGGAGTGGGGAGGGGTGAACCGACTGAGAGAGGATAAAAACTAAGGCATCCTGACTTACTCACATGTGGGACTTTCAAGCCTGTTCCTCAGAACACTAATTCTGGGCATGTTAATGGGGCAGTCATGGGGATTTGGGAAATAACACATTAAACAAAAGTACATGGGTTTTGTTTCGTTAAACTACAGTGTTATCCACATTGTTCACATTCCAATGTGCATAAAAAAGAATATGCTCTGTAGTCTTTCTCAGGTTGATGATTTTTATTTGGTCATCACTGTTCCTTAGACACACCCTAGGAAATGATTATCTGGCACCTTCCTTTTTGGTTTCTTCTGGGTGGGGTCTCTAGCAAAAGACTAAAAAGTGACGCTGAAATTATTCAGCAGCCAAACTCTGGGACCCAAGCTGGAGCACAAGGTTAGCTCTTGATCCTTGAGCCAGGCAACATGGTGCTGGGGAAATGAGTGTGGATCCAGAATCTGGGAGCCCAGTGCCTCTCCTTAGCTGTGTGATATTGGATAAGTCAACTCATCTCTCTGAGTCAGTCTTCCTAGCTCTAAAATGGCAACAATAAAACCTATATCATGGGTTATAGGAAGCTTATGTGATAATGCATATGGCATGCTGGAGTATGAGGCCTGGCACATGATAACTGTTCATGTGGATCTCAAGTGTCTGCAACCGGCATATTTTCACTGGCAGGTGTTTTGCAAATACTTCCAAGGTGGCAGAATCATTAATTGAGATGATATCTTCCAGGGAGATCAACCTAGAGAATGAGCATAAGTTGGTATATAGCATGTTATTCTTATTGCAGTGGGGATGCAAGGCTGAGTGCAGGGGCATTTTCAATAAGCTCAGCCTCTGCTTCTGACTGTCTACTTGGCAGTTCCATTTTAATTTACAGTAAGCATCTCAAAACAAATTTCATGATTCTTTGCCCTCAAAGATGATGCCTCCTCCAGTCATTCCCATTTCATAAGGTGGCTCCAGTATCTACCCAGTTGCTTATTAGGTTCCCACTCCGGGAACCATCCTTGACTTCTCTCTTTCCATCACTCCCCATACACAGCCAGTAAGCTGTGTCAGCTCAAGTTCAAATCTATGCACTTCCCACCACCTGCAGCACTATCTCATGTTTTAAGTCATCATTATGCTTGACTTGGTGTAGCAGATGATGTGGATTCCCACTCTTCTCCCTCTGACTTGGTAGCCCAGTGCCTGAGGGTGAGTCCTCCTCCATTCCTGAAAGGCCACTCTGCCCACCTGCTGTAGGCTACAAGTGCTGTGGAGTCAATACCCACTGCCCCCTAAGAGCAACCTCAATTTGGGAGTTGGCGCCTAAATACCCTAGCTCCCTTGCCTTTTAGGTGGAACTATTCTGAGGTTGTTTTAAAGCATTTCCTGAGTTCTCCGAAGGTTTAAGCTCCAGCTATTCACCTGGTAACAGTTAATAATGAGCCTTTTATTGCTTACCTCCCCTTCTCTGTATCACTTTCCCACAGTCCTACCAAAGTACTGCTTCTGGTGGAACCTAAACCAAGACTTTGTTTTGTTAAAATAGCTTCCTCTCTCCTGCAACTCCTTCTCTGCATATTAGCCAGATTGAAACTCTAAAAATGTGATGTGGATCTTGTCTTCCCTACTTACAAGTCTTTGTTCATTTCCCACCGCACTTAAATTAATATCCTTGGGTGCCTGGGTGGCTCAGTTGGTTAAGCGACTGCCTTCAGCTCAGGTCATGATCCTGGAGATCCAGGATTGAGCCCCGCATTGGGCTGCCTGCTCGGTGGGAAGCCTGCTTCTCCCTCTCTCACTCCCCCTGCTTGTGTTCCCTCTCTGGCTATGTTTCTCTCTGTCAAATAAATAAAATCTTTAAAAAAAGTTAATATCCTCAATCCTTCCTATAGCTCAGCATGGTACAGATTCTGGCCCCATCACATGTCATTATTTCTCTTTCATTTCATTCCAGCCACACAAGGTTATTTGTATCTTGAGCATAACTCACTTCTGCCTAAGACCATTTGCAGTTGTTCCTTCTGTTTAGAAAATTGATTCCAGAATTTCAGGAGCTAAGCTCCCTTTCCAAGCCCAGGTCAAATATTATCTCCTCTTAGAAATCACTCTAAAGTTATCATACCTTCCCTTCATTATAACTGTTTCCAGTTATTGCAATATCTGAATATTTACTGTTTCTTTGTCTTTCCCTTCTATAAGGCCCCTGCTGTTAGGACAAGAACCTTATGGGTCTTGTTCTTATCTTCAGCACCACGGACAGGGCTTACCAATTAGGAAGGACTTCAAATGTATTTATTGAATGCATGTATGTACAATATAATGTTTCATTTGTTTTTAATTATGTCAAACAATGGCCCATATGCTAATAATTATCATTTGTATTAATTATTATAATAATTTTACTTAAAACCTATTTAATAATTGGAAATAAAACAAATGATCACTAATAATGAACAGATTCATTCACCCAACAGTTATGGAGTGTCAGAGATACACCAGACACTGAAGGTATAAGATGAATAAGACAGTCTCTAGTCTTTCAGGGAAAAATTTGTGACATAATTGAGAATAGAAAACTGGAAAAGCAGAAGTTTTCTATGTCTAACAACCACAAAAACAAAAACAGCAACAACTTCCCCCTGAGGATAATTTTCAGTTTTCCCCACCACATTCACTTCACTGTTGTGGTAAGTTCTCATGGAAGTAGTGAAGGCAGTCCTAGTCTTCCGGCAAGGAGAGTAAAGCTTAAAGGGGTGGAGAGTCTAGTGGGACAGGAACTGGATTTAGGGATTCCAGAAACCCAGCCTCTCACTGCATGACCTGCTCACACACAGCCAGGGCATAGAGCAGATGTCCCTCATGTGCTCATTGATGGATGGAAGGGCGCTTACAAACATCATAGGGAGCATCTTCTACATGGGAGCCCCTAGGCTGGCTTGACCAATAGACATGCCATCTGCTGCTGATTGTCAAAAATTATCTGGTCACTGTGAGAAGCAATTGGCTTCTTATAAAGCAAATTTACTATTGGTAATTAATAGTTGGGACAGGTGCAGACCTGCTAGGTAGATAAGTTATGTTTTTGTGTATTGTTAGTTGAACTCATTAGTGAGATACATTGGTAAAATAAATAATATGTATAATCTGATAATATGCGTTGGTGCCTAGTGCAGTAAGCCAATCATACAGTAACAGCTATTAAGGGAACCAAACTGTTTAAGGCATAGAATTGGTCTATTTGAGGACATGGAATCAATAGATTTCTTTTTTGTAAATACTACGTTGATCTTTGCTTTACAAAGTTAAATCTGTGATGTAACATTTATATTTCTACCTATTGTTTAAACAAAGCCCTGCCACATGTTTGCCCAGGCCACGAATGCAGTATTTTTTTATGAATCAAATATCATACACTACAAGGCAGAGTCAAAGAGAGGAGAGCGTAGAGAAGAATGTACCAGGGAGAAGTCAGTTGGAATCAGAAAGGGTCATTTGCTTGCTGATTGCTAGGTGACATGAAGGTGAGCATGGCTGTGGGAATTTAACTCTTTCTGAGGGATGGGATACCACAGTGGAAAGTCAGTGTGCTGTCCAGAAAAGAAATTTTGACTGGAGAGTTGCATACTTCTCTGGTTCAACTGATCCCATTTTTAAGAGAAGAAAAACCCCTCAACAGGCCCTATAGGCCACCTGGTCTCTCTTTCCCCTATCACAAACCTCACCCAAAAGAAATAAGACCAGAGACTGTTTTGGTCATCAAAGGATGAAGTCTTGCTTTCATTAAGTGTGTTGTAAAATGTTTACCAGAAATACACAATCAAAGGATCATTGAACTCACAGGATTGTGTCTGTTCCCACTCTTTAGAGCCTTAATAGGTGTAGGGATTTTCCCAGAGCCCCACATACTCTGCCCATCTTCCTGTCCAGCTCTTCTTTCACATCCTTACTTCTTTCTCTCTCTCTTTCTCTGTCTCTCTCTGTCTCCCCCCTTCACTTTGCAGCCCTTTCTGTCCTCAGCTGTCCTCATGGAGCATGCTGATTTGGGCCCTATGTGGTCCCAGGGAAGCCAGAGCAAATTCCATCCTCAGTTTTCTGGCTCTGGATGCACTAAAACAGGGAAATAATTGCAGTCTCTCCCATCAAACACAGCATAGAGCAGGTGGAGTGTATTACGTGATATGTCTTGGGGCATCCTACCCATCCCAGGCATTCCATTTATACTGCCAGGTGTTGAGCTCTTCTTGTTTTTGTCCATAAGCCTAAATTCTTCAAAGGGGCTCTATGTCAATACTTGGGGCAAAGTGACTTACTGCTACAAGAATTTAGAAATATGAGAAATAGGAATTCCCTCTGAAAGGTTAGACAGTGAAATGAGCATGCTGTACATACAAACCTTGCCCCTCTCTGCCCCTCTTCAGCCTCATCTGCCACCCTGCTGCCCCCAGGACTTTGCATCCCAGCAAACAAATGTCTTTCACTTACTGTCACTGTCTGGGACATGCTCCTCCTTCTGCATGAGATCTTTTCCTTCTCTTCTTCTCTCCATTACCTTCATCCCTTCTCTTGACTAGGTCCCTTATCCCTGGGGGTGGACACTGTAAGGCTCTGCCCAGATCCCCTCTTCGGGGTCAGTGCTCTCACTCCCTGATGCTGGACATGGAACCAATTGCTGCAGCTGTCACTGAGATCTGCTCTGAGCCACAGGATCCACCTCCCCAAGGTCATGACCTTCCCAGGGGCAGCAAGCAGCCAGTGACTAGCTAGTTTGGGGATCCAGGGCCTTAGCTCCCTTGCCTCAGTTTGGGCCTGCTCTGCAAGGCTGTCTTAGCTCCCAAATCTCCATAAAATTTTGCGGGGTCCTGGGCTGTAGCCTGACTGCTGGCCAGCTTCTCCCTCTCCTAACCCTGCCTTCCTCATTTTCTCACATGTGTATCTCCTTCAGGAACTCTCTACTCAACTTTCTGTACATACCTGTCCATCTTAGTCTGTCTCCCTGAAACCCAAGCTAAGACAGTTGGTGTGAGCTGTAGTCCTGAGAAGAAGACACTAAAATGCCACCCAGGTGCTCCCACTAACCAGTCATCTGGCAATGAGAACCTCAACACTGATGGCAGGAGGAGGAAGGAGGGCCCCAGGTGTGTGCTGCAGTGCAGTTGTGAAGTCTAGGATAGGATGCCAGTGGAAGGGTCTGCACTGGCTCATGTAGTACCTTGGGCACTAGAGAGGTTTGAGGGCAATAGTAACGAGGACTATGGAATTGGTGCCAGTCACTGAGTGCCATTGTTTCATTGAAGAGAGATGATGGCAGGCTCAGAGTGGGATTAATCACCAGTTATAGGCAAAATGTAAGAGCCAGAGACCTTCTTGGCAGCATTTAAGACAATCCTAATCTCCATAGAAGCGCCAGGAAGGATGGAGAATCAGGCTCAGGCCTCAGTTGTAGGAGGATCAGATCCTTAGAGAAAGATGAATTGTAGCCATGGAAGGTTTGTAGTGCTAGAGTTAGGGCCCTAACAGAGAAGAAAGTGGACCCTAAGACTCAAGATGGGGAAATTTGGAGGAAGACAAACCATAAGAGACTATTAATCTTAGGAAACAAACTGAGGGTTGCTGGGGTTGGGGTTGGGGGAGGAATAGGGTGGCTGGGTTATGGAAAAAATTTTTTAAAAAGATGGGGAAATTTGGGTAAATGCAGTTGGGAATCTTCAGCTTACAGATTGCCCTGTAGCCATAGAAGTGGCCCATTCCTACGCTGGTTGGCTGCTGATGATCATGTGGAGGCTTCTGTTGAGGCAGGTGTCTTCCGGGATGATGCTTGTTTCTCTCAGAATCTACGTTTGGCTCCTCTCTGGCAACCAGACCAATCAGAAGGGCCACATCCCCACACAACTTGATAGAGGGTAGACTGGGCCCACTAAAGAGGGGAAGGACTGAGTCAACACTAGTGGGGGGAAGGACTGATTCAACACTAAAGTTGCTACAGGGTCTGTCTGACACTACCAGTAGGAGCTGGAAGACCACACTTGGGAATGAATCCTGAGGTCTGGGTCAGGGCACTAGATCATAAAACTGGGTAAAGAGGTATTTATTTAGATACAGGAGCACTCTGAAGGGCCTTCTCAATTTCAGAGCTCCCTGTAGGATCATTTGAAGCTCAGCTTATCTCTCTGCCCAATTATACCATTGTCACTTCCTTACAGATCCTTCAACCTTCTCTAGGTGGCCCTCCAGTCAACTTTGTCATGTAGCTCTCCATCCCAGAGTCTGTTCTAGGTTCTCTCCTGTGTGGCTCCAGTCCATTCTGCTTCTTCTATTGTAACTCTTGCTGCACCTGCTCACTCTCCTGCCTGCCGTGCCTACCATAGTGCCTTGAACCCTGGCACATAGTAGTTGCTCAATTAGTGATTGTTTGTTGACTGAATGGTGAAATGGATATGAGTTGGAGAGACAGAGTTCCTCTCAGGCCAGAGAAAGACCTAATGGAAATAAGGACCATATCTAAAGGAAGAGGGGGCTGGGCAAACTCAGAATAATAATGAAAGGCATATCTTTGAACAGTGCCCATCCATGGAGCATCGAGGAGGAGGAGCCTTAGCCATGGTGTTCTGCTTATTCTGATCCCATTTAGCAAGGCTGTGTCTAATGTGGCGATGTAAGAAAGAGTGGAAGCCACTGGATTTATAGAATTTCTGTAAGGTAAGACCCTGCTGTGGAAGCAGGTGCCACAGAGGCAACCTTAACCTATTGCCATTGCACCTTTGACCCATCTAACACCCTTTCCTCCTTCCAGGCTCAACAAATAGCTCCAGCTGTGGTGTGATTTCCCACATAGGTCTGTCCTGTAGGTCACGGGGACCAGAGTATTCAAGTCCATGGAGCAGCTGTAATTCCTGTTACAAGTGATGAACTTACATTCTGATTTTACACAGTGAGTCTGTTCTCTCTGTACTGGCAAGCCATGTTTCTGGTCCTGGGAGGGCCAGGGCCAGAGCTTAGATTGAGGGTGAACTCACTTAATTTAAGCACTTTTCAACTCTCCATGTTGACTATGGGGATCCTGTTGGCTTTTCCAGAGAATACCCTGACCTCACCATTTGCTAAGAACCTATTCTTTCTTTTGGGAGCCCATGAAGAGTAGGGCTGGGACTTGGTGGTCAACTTCCTTTTTACCTCTAATAATGTTACCTAGTGCTGGATTCCTAGTCATGATTTAGCAAAGACCAGATGAGCTAAATGTCCCAACAGTACATGGGGTCCCTTGGAACGAGGGAGTTCCTGCATCAGGGCGACTGATGGACTGATGAGGCAGTCTCAGGGGCCTGTGGACTGAAGTGGACCCTCTGCAGGCTTTCCCAAGAAATCTGTGATATTCACTGCTCTCAGGAACCCTGGGAAGGCAGTTTGGGTCTACAGGAGAGCTCCGAGCCTCAATTTTGGAAATACTGGTTAGAACTAATTTTGTTTCTTACGTCTTGAAACAGAACCATTTGTATACTTTATAAAATCCTTTGTATTTGTGTGTAGGATTTCCTCCATTTTAATTCAGGAGAAAGTGAAGCTTAAACTTACCATCACCATAATCAGGATCAAAAGTCTTTGGTAGCAACTAACTGTTCTTTACTCCGACTGTATGGACCGTTTCACACTGTAACCCCTATTCTGGTGGATGGATGGTATTATGTCGGGCAGTGGCAGCAACCTGGGCATACCGGCCCAATCAGTGTATCGGTGTTACACTTCATAGGTTTTAAGATGTACATTTTTTCCACATTTAACATCTCTAAACTTGGGATAAATCTTATAATCAGTATCATGTCATGGTTTAAACTGGAAACAATTTTTCTTTCACAGTATTACATAAAATTATGGTGTCTTGCAATTGATGATGTCTTAGATTAAATGAAATATGAGAGTAAAATGTTACACAGCTTTCTTGGTTGAAGGGAAGCTAGGGATTGCAGTGGTTTTTTTTTCCTCATTTTTGTTTTTAATACATTAAATATTTTGTCTTATGGGGAGGAAGATAATTGTCTAAGAGGAAGAAATACTTCCCAAAATAAAATTAAGAGGAAGACAATCACTGCTCCAGGATGAAGGGTGCTGGCCTTCTTGCTGTAACTTCACTGGTCTGGGGAATGCCAGTCCTTTGTTTACCTGGGTCTCCCTCTCTGGGTGTCACCTGGAATCTTTCCATCCCTTCTCTTACTCATAAAAACTTATCTCTCCTGGGGCGCCTGGCTCAATTGGTTAAGCGACTGCCTTCATGATCCCAGAGACCCGGGATCGAGCCCCACATCGGGCTCCCTGCTCGGCGGGAAGCCTGCTTCTCCCTCTCTCACTCCCCCTGCTGTGTTCCCTCTCTAGCTGTGTTTCTCTCTGTCAAATAAATAAAATCTTAAAAAAAAAACCTTACCTCTCCTATCTCCTAGATTCACGGAATTGGCCAATGTGAGTAATAATTCCATGAGAATACTCCATAGCAGTTACTGTGAATAACTCCATGCTTTTTCCTTTTCCCGTCTTTCTCCTGAATCATATGCATTTTATTAGTGGTTTACTGTAGTCATACTATCAGTCCAGGGAGCACCTCTCATGGTGGCCCCTTAAAGGCATCAGTGACAAGCTGGTAGAAGTCAGGTTTTAAGTTATAGCTTCCCTAAAATCATACCATTTATTATTGGAGCTCAATTTTTATACTGCTTTGTGGTTCACAAAACATATATTGGCAAACATTTTTTTAAAAAAGATTTATTTATTTATTTTGGAGAGAGCACAAGCACAAGCAGGGTAAAGGGCATAGGGAGAAGGGGAAAATCTCAAGAAGATTCCTAGCTGAGTGTGGAGCCTGACACAGGGCTCTATCTCACCAGCCATGAGATTGTGACCTGAGCCAAAATCATGAATCAGATGCTCAACTGACTGAGCCCCACAGGCACCCTGGCAAATATTTTATTAGAGGCTTATAAAATCTGGTGAAGTAGGCAGGGTAGACTCTATCCCTGTTTTTCTGATGAAGAAGCAGAAGACTGGAGGGATGAAGTGGTTTGGTCAATGACACTCAGTTGGCTAATGGAGGAAATAGGACCAGAACCCAGGCATTCTCATTCTGGAGCCATCGTTCCCTTTTCTGGGAGGGAGACCCCCTTCATACAGATGCTTCCCTTGCCTCTGACTAGATGGGCTTCAAAGAAAGCTAGATTATTCAGAGCCTGTTAGGTTAGGTCAAAGCTGTGTGTCTTTATCCCAAGAACACTGGGAAGTCATGAAAAATTTTAGATGGGAAAATAAGATGAACAGATTTTTGTTTATTTGTTGAAGAGCTATCTGGGTGCAGTGGGGAGAATGGATTGTAGGAAGGCAGGAGTGGTAACATTCAGCAGGCAGTAGTTAAGGCAAGAGATGAGTATGCCTGGTCTAGACACATGACAGTAGAGGGGAGGTGAGTAGAAGGAATTCTGGGAAGATGGTAGCTAGAGCAGTTATCCTACTGCCTTTCTGTCCTAGCTCCAGTCCAACTACCAGCTGGAGGTGTATTGTTCTGGGAATAATGTTCAGATTTCTGGGCACGTTAGCAGCATATCAGGAGATAGAGGAAAAGCCACGGAGCAAAAAGTAGAGTTATTACAGGGAGCTTGATCCATGGAGATCCACTGCCCATAGAAAATAAGTGCCCGCCCAGTGTGGTTCTAAGAGCACCTGCTGGTGTACCTGCTTCAAGAAGCTGAGGTAGAACTGCAGCAAGGACAGGGCTCTTCCATCCCTGAGAGATGTGGTCTTTATTGCTGAGGAGATGGATTGCAGGGGCAGTCTCTCCAAAGGTTTCAGCAGGTGAGAGACAACTCGTCATTTGGGTCAGGGGCTGCTGTGCTATCCAGTGCTTCCAAGTTTATTGCCTATCAAGGATGACAATGGGTTGTAAGACAGAACAAGCTGAGAGCTCACAAAGGAAAATGCAAGGAGCCCAGGAATTCACAAGAGCCACAGAGAGAATTGTGAGTAGAACATTCAGAGAGGTAACTCTTTTGGAATAAAACTGGTAGAGGAGACAGACATCGATCTTAATTTAAAAATAACACAAGCACTTAAGGAGAATTGTAAACATTAAAAAAAGTAAGACCTCCTAGAATTGGGAAAAAGAGAGATCCAAAACAAATAATAGTTACAATTTTTGAATTTAAAAATTAAGGAAGGGGGCACTTGGGTGGCTCAGAGGGTTAAGCCTCTGTCTTCGGCTCAGGTCATGATCTCAGGGTCCTGGATGGAGCCCTACATTGGGCTCTCTGCTCAGCGGGGAGCCTGCTACCCCCTCTTTCTCTGCCTGCCTCTCTGCCTATTGTAATCTCTTTCTCTGTCAAATAAGTAAATAAAATCTTTAAAAAAAATTTAAGGAAGGGATGATCACTGTTGGAAACAATATCAATGACCTAAAAGTTCAAGTGAAGGAAATATCTTAGTACAAGATCAAAAATACAAAGAGCCAGAAATCATGAGGGGAAAATGAGATTTGGAGAGCAGATACAGGAGGCTTAATGTGGGAATGATAGGAGTCTAGAAAAGGCAAACTAGGGAGAATTTGGTGATCTGTGCCAGCAGGAGTGGATGGAAAAATGTCAAAGATGTCTCTCTCCTTGGCTTCTGATTTCGACAGTTGGATGGACAGCAGTGCCACTACCTGAAATGGACTGTCCTGGAGGTAAAGTGGGCTGTGGGCAAAGCAAGCAGATGGGGGAAATGATGGGTTCAGTTTAAAAGTATTGAGCATGAAGAGTGCGTGCAGACACAGAAGTGATGTTGAGTGGCTGTCGGCTGTGCGTTCTAGAGAGGAGATGTCTGGGATGGAGACAGGATTGGAAACCACCAGCCTATCATGGCAGATGGAATAGAAGGTAGAGACAAGAGCGCCTTGAGTGAGAGGGAAAGAAACTGTTGAGAGACAGGTAGCCATGTACTCTTTCTCTTCTCTCTTTCCTTTGTACTCCCCACTCTTGATGCCACACTGTGCCTGCATTCTGTGTCCTTTCTTACCATGTGACATGGGGCTTGGTGGGGGCGGGGAGGGGAAAAGGGAAAGAAAGAGGGAGAAAATGGAAAAGGACATGAGGAAGAGTCATGGGAGGGGTGTCTGGAAATGGAGAAGCAGTGTCATATATGCCCAAAGAGTTACCAGTGTTGATCACCTGAGCAGAGGGCTGATCTGTAAGAAGGTCTATCAACAGGAGTGGCTTCACAGTGAGGCTCCATGGACATAAGGGAAAGGTGGAATTTGCATTTATTGAGCAACTACTAGGTATAGAGCACTGGATATGTTCTTTAACATTCACTCTCTTATTTTAGTTCCTCCAATAGCCTTATAAATAAGGAAAGTAAAGCTCAGAGAGGTCAAGACACTTCCCCAAGATCGAGGAGTTGGTAGCAGCAGTGGATGAGTCTGTGCAAATCCAGAGCTCTTGCGTTTCCACTGGACCATGAAACATCTCTACAGGAGAGACACTGGCAGCCAGGAGACTCAGATTCTGACCCATAAGACTTTACTTGTATTTTCATGGGACTTTTATTATCTCAGGACTTCCAAAGATTTACCTTTTCTCTTCACACAGAGTTGAGTACACACTGCCAGCCTGATCTTTCAATCTGGACGGCCCTCTGGTTCTTCCAGGTTACTGGCTAGCTCAGACAAAGGGAGAAAAATGAGCTGTAATTCTTTCTGGGAGTCGAGTGACTGCTTCCTTGTAAATACCTAGAAAATCAATCCTCTGTGAATTAAACTCTTTCATCAGCTATCAGCCAGGTTCTAAATCATTGATAAGATGGAAAACCTCCCAATTCATGGATCAAAATCTTGAGGTTTTATCAACTGAAATGAAATAAAAACAATAACCTTTGGGATAATACTCAGCAGTTACTCATTTTGAGAGGAGAAGAAATTCTTGCTTTCAACTTGGAAAATGCCTGATGTTCTCAGGATTGACATAAGTGACATTTCTTCTAAGTCCATTTATCATCCAAAAAAGCCACATTATAATACAGGGTTTCTTGTAAGTGGAGCACATGGAATTGGGTGCTGGAGAGTCAGGGGAGTAACAAGCCAGAGTGCTAGATTTCTCAGGATCATCCAGATTTAAAATATTCACGTAAGTAGTCCTCATCAGTGCACTGGAATCTGTCAGTAATCTCATCCTGACTTTGGTTTGGAGACTCAGGTTATTATAGGCATATCTCCATAGGTTTCCTTTTTTTTTTTTTTTTTTTAAAGATTTTATGCACTTAGTTGACAGAGAGAAACACAGCTAGAGAGGGAATACAAGCAGGATGAGTGGGAAAGGGAGAAGCAGACTCCCCACTGAGCAGGGAGCCTGATGCGAGGCTCGATCCCGGGACTCTGGGATCCTGACCTGAGCCGAAGGCAGATGCTTAACGACTGAGCCACCCAGGTGCCCCTCTTTATAGGTTTCCTTAAGGACTTGACAATTATCTTAGGGTGCCCGGACATGCATAATATGCACTGGGCAATCCTATTCAATTCACCAAACATTAAAGGAATGATGTTTAGCCACATGTGTTAGGCACTCAAGTTAGATAGAGAAGAAAAAACATGTGGTAGCTCTTTGTTTACTGTCCTATATTAGGCAAACAGGTAAGGAAATAGAAGCTAAGCTTCCAAGTAAAGATAGGAGACTGAATACAAAGCTTTATCTCCTGTTCCCCAAGATCCCTTAAAATATATTAAGTCACAAAAAGCTATCATCTCTCTACAATAAAGAGAAAGATTTCAGCACCTTCTGGAAGATGGAAAATAGGCGGAAAGGGGGTATCAGGTGAAGGAGAGAAGAGGAGGGACTACAAGGAAGGGGAAAACTCCACAGGCACTGGAAGGAGGACATCAGATGCAACGGGGGGAGTGGCTCTGTAAGGGGAGGAAGAATTCGCAGTTACATACAGAAAGTCAGTCTCTCCCTGACTCCCTACACTGAATGCCTTGCATCAAGGCACATATTCCCTCAACTCAGGCAAACAAACACATAAAAACAAAAAATGGGAATTATTGTTAAGGAAATTAAATAAACTGAATGGCAGATCAATCAATATAGGACATTCAACATCTGATTACTAGGAGTCCCATAAAAAGAAAGCAGGTAAAATGGAGGAGAGAAAACTGTCAAAGAAACTCAAAACTGAAGGAGATCCTAATAGTTTCTGAAGAGGAAAGAAGCAAACAAAAACAGAAGGTCCACAGGGAAACAAGAAACAGCCTGGCATCTCCTCATCAGCGACCTTGGATGTCGGTAGTCCATTGAGACATGGCCGCAATGTTCTGAGGGAAAAAGAATTTTAAACCTAAGGTCCTATATCTCGACAAACTAGTGTCAAACACGAAGGTAGAATTTTTTGACTTGGAAGAACTGGGAAATAGTATCTCCCATGCATGTTTTCTGTGGAGTTGCCTGAGAGGGCAGCATGCTGTAGGGCCATGCTAAGACAGGAAACGGTCTATCAGCCCTGGAGAGTGGGGAGTCCATTCAGCAGGCCTGCTGTGTGGCTCAGGAGATTGGACCTGGAGAGGTCTTTTGAGGGGGAAAGTTGCCAACTGTAGGGTATGATTGTATGTATTGTATCTTTTTTAAAATAAAGACCTATTTACTAATTTGGGGGGACACAAGTGGGGAGAGGGGCAGGGGGAGAGAGAATCTTCAAACAGACCCCCCTCTAGTGCAGAGCCTGACATGGGGCTTGATGAGATCATGACCTGAGCCAAAACCAAGTGTCCCACACTTAACCGACTGAGCCACCCAGGCACACCTGGTGTGGTATTTTTTCTAATACATCAGTCGTTTAGTTGAATCCCAGAAGTTTTATTAAACAGTATGCCTTTTTTTTTTTTTACTGTTATTTAAACTATATTCTAATTTTTATTCTCATCTCTTCATTGGTTATTTAGATGGTATAGTTCTTTCTTTCTAAACATATGGAGACTTCCTATAATCTTTCTGTTATTGATGTCTGGCTTAATTGCATTATGGTTAAAGATACTCAGTTTGATTTCTATCCTTTGAAATGTGTTGAGACTTGTTTTATGGCTCAGCATATGGTTAATTTTTGTAAGTGTTCTGAGTGTGCCTGAAAAGAATGTGTAATTTGCAGTTGCTGGGTGAGTGTTCTAAATATGTCAATTAGGTCCGGTTTGTTAAACATGTTGTTCAAAGTTTCTATATTCTTACTGATTTCTGCCTGCTTTTTCTATCAATTTCTGAGAGAGGTGTATTTAAATCTTCCCATTTTTATAGATTGGTTTATTCTCTTAGCAGTTCAGTTAGTCCTTCCTCCCTCCCTCCCACCCTTCCTTCCTTCCTTCCTTCCTTCCTTCCTTCCTTCCTTCCTTCCCTCCTTCAGTTCTCTTTGCCTTCATGTACTCTATGCCTGGCCTTATGATAAGGGAGCAGACACAAAGATATGTGGCACTCCCAGTTTAGTGGGAGACACCTTTACATGGAGGGGGCATCCTTGTCAGCCTATGAGTTAGATGTGGGTTTGAGGTGCCTCCACTGTAAACCCATCAGTGTAATCGAATATAATAATAGGGTAAAAATAAAATGAGTAGGAGCAGAGAGGAAGGGATGGTAATTCCACCTGAGGGCATTAAGGAAAATTCCATGTGCAAAGTTTTGGTGTGTAAAGGGGTATTGTCTTTTTTCCCCCCTCCAAGTTTTTATTTGAATTCCATCTAGTTAGCCTACAGTGCAATATTAGTATCAGATGTAGAATTTAGTGATTCATCACTTCCGTACAACACTGGTGCTTTCAAAAGTGCCCTCCTTTATTTCTATAACCTGTTTAATTCATCCCCCCCCCCCACCAACCTGCCCCCTGGTAACCATCAGTGTGTTCTCTATAGTTAAGAGCATTTCCAAGTTTCTTGGAAAACTCTCTTACATGTAGAAAACCTAATTTCCTGAGTGTGTTCTATAACTGAAGTCCTAAAATACAGATGTTTTATAGAGATCACCTAAGTTGAACAAACACTGATTGGGCTCCACATGTTTGTCAGGCACTGTGCTAGGCACAGCTGCTGCCCTGAAGGATTTGTGATGTAGTAAGTGAGACAGACCTTCTCTCCTATGAGATAATTCCATATACATTTAACAGAAGGACTGGTGACAAGACATAGCTTTTGTTGTATTGAATTATTCTTTTTTAGAGAAATATTGGTCCCTGGACCAGAAAATTCCAGGCTTCAAAACCATTTACAAGGGAAGGCAAATAGCTTTGTTATGCAGAACAGTGCAAAATCCTGATGCTCACATGTTAGACTTTTTTCATTTGCATTCAGGACATTTCCATTCATCTTTCCAGGCTTCTCATCCTTCTTAAGAGAAAGAGAGAGAGAGAGAATCTCTTATTTTAAAATTAATTCCACTTAAATGTTTAAGATGGATCTTTCAAAATAGAGGATCTGAGTTACAGGAACACAAATCTGTACCTAGCTATGGGACACACACCATGTGTCTTTCCCTGAGTCAGAGGGGACGATTCAGTTGGCCCAGCTTTAAGGTCACAGTCAGACCCAGGTCAAGAGGTCTAAGAGCAAGGCTCCAGTCCTAGCCCTGCCTCTTGCCAGATGGATGACCACAGGCAAGTCATCTGTGTGATCCTCCCTACCCACACCTGACATATTGCACAACAGGGAGCAGATCCTCAGTGAATGTTGAACTAAGGATTTCCAAGATTATTTTCTATACCTGGAACATGGAACTAAGTGCTGCTGTCAGGAGAAATTAAATGAGAGCACAGGATAAAACTCTGTAAATGGTAAAGGGCAATACAGATTTGAAAGGGTTGACTTGAGAATCCATATCTGGTCATGTCAACTCTGAGTTGGTTTCCTCATTCCCTAAGAGATTTCTGATGAAAGTGAGTCTTGTTGTTGTCATTGGTTTTATGGATTTGAATGAGCTTCATGGTATTTTTTGATGGGGGGTGGATACTGAAGGAAGTAGTATCCTCTTTAGAGCCCCAGTGAAATGAATGGAAAACAAACCATCTTCACCAGCAATCTTAGGACTAATGAGAACCAAGGGCTATCTCTGACTCAATGATCATATTTTCTCTCTGGTCCTAACCTGATTTTATTATTGAATGTTCTGGAGCCTTCCTCACTTACTTAAGTATTATAACCCTTTACTTATAGACTTCAAGATATAATTATGGTCTTCTCCCCCTAATGAAATGAGAGGATTTAACTGAATTAGCCCATCAACAGCCCCTGCTAAAGCCGGACACATCTCTTTTTGGATGATATGCACTTGATGACATTAATTCCAGGGCCCTTTCCTTCCCTACACTCACTTTCCTGTGTTGAACGAGTGATAGAAAGCTTTTTTTTTTTTTTAAAGATTTTATTTATTTATTTGACAGAGAGAAACACAGCCAGAGAGGGAACACAAGCAGGTGGAGTGAGAGAGGGAGAAGCAGGCTTCCTGCTGAGCAGGCAGCCTGATGCGGGGCTCGATCCCGGGTCTCCGGGATCATGACCTGAGCCGAAGGCAGTCGCTTAACTAACTGAGCCACCCAGGCACCCCGATAAGAAAGCTTTTATGACATCCTAAGACAGAATGGAATCAGTGCCACTTATGGGTCTGCCTTCTAGAGACCATACTGAACCTAATACTCTTGGAAAATTCTTTGTATGGATGGAGCCACAGGAATCAGCCTTCTGGGTGGGTGGTGTCGGGGATTTGATCTGGAGACGGGCAGGAGGGATGGGGCTGAACAGTATCTTCTTGAGGTTCCCCTGGGAGAGGTATCAAGGTGGCTGCTACACTGTACAGTTGGTGGGGCTAAAAGGCCTACACGGCCCACCAATCAGAAGTCAATTTCCTAATACGGCTGGAAAAAGTGGACAGTTTTTCCAACCTTGGGCTGGGAATGGTGGTAATGCAATGTACTGGGTGGCGGGAGCCACAGGTAGATTCTGGGGGATGGACATGGCAAAACTGAGGGTTGGAGCTGGAGAGCCCCAGTGGGGAAGTGCTGCCAAGGCAAATATTAAGCAGCTGGAGGGTGTGGAAGGGATTCTTGAATCTACCATGTGGCCTTCTCCTTCCAAAATTCACCTTCCACAGATGCCAACGGTTTTGAAGAAAGAACCTGCATTCCAACTATCAAGGATACTGATGATGTGTCCTGTTGGGTCAATGTAATGATTCTTCTTTTCTTGGGTACATTCTCTCTTCTAGAATTCCTACTAAGAGCTTGGTAAGTATTATTGTGTTTTATAATTATTATCATCCTTTTAGGCTAATTACTATTTACAAATAAGGAAATTGAGGCTCAGCATGGCTACATAACCTGACCACTGTCACATAGCTCATTTCTAGGTGACAAAAAGAAAAGTCCCATTATTCATTTATTCATTCCACAAATTCTCCTCAAGATACTTACTGTGGGCAAGATAGAAATTACCAAAAACTCATCACCTGGTGTCTTTCAGACTTAGCTTCATTTCTTTCTAATTTGTTCAGCTAGCCTAAGAGCTCCTAGACAGATAGGTATTAACGTTATTTTGAAAAGCCTCCAGAGAAGAAAGTTTCTTATGTTCTCTCGGTAAGTGAAGTTTTCCAGAACTTCCAAGGATTTCTTAAGGCTAAACTAAGACCCTCCTGCTACAGTTGAAACTGATTCCTTATGAGGAGATGAACAGCAACTAGAGCCAAAGGGCAGTCTTTGAGAATAACCTGCCCTAGAAGGAAGGTAGATATGGTGAGATGGGGTCACAGGGTCAAAGAATATTAGTGTTAACTGGAGCTAAAGACTCTAATTTCCTACTTTACAGGAAAGAAAATGAACCGAGAGAGAATGAACAATTTCCCCAAATTACTGAGCTATTTAGTGGCAGAGCTAGAGTCAGAGTCTGAGGCTCCTTATTTCCGGGGACGTAGAACATTGTGATAGAAAGCTGGAACTTAAGCAGGCAGGTCATAGTTGAAACCCTGCTCTGCATTCCCTAGCTGTGGGGCTAGGCAGGTTTGTAGTCTTGTATACTTGGTGCCTGGGTTTTCTGATCTGTAAAATGGAGCTGATATCTACCTCATAGATCCAGTATGGGGATTAGATGAGATTATATATGTGAGTCCCTGAGGTGTAGTAGTCTGAGGTATAGTAGTAGGAGCTCAGTTACTATCCTTCCTTTCTCTAACCCGGACCCAGTCTTTTATCTGCTGTATTTAGGTAATGTAACAGATCACGCCGAATCTCAGTGGCTTGGGACAACAATAATCATTGATTAACACTAACAGATAGTGTCAGGCAGGAACTTGGTGACCACTTCCCCGGGTGGCTCTGAGGTCTCGTCAGTTTCCCGTCAGGTATCAGCTGGGGCTGCATCATCTGAAGGCTCGACCGAGGCTGGGCTGTTCAACACGGACGTGTCTCACGTGGCTGGCTGGTGGCTGGCGGTCTTCATTCTGGAGCACATGGGCCTCTCCACAGGGCTGCTCAAGTGTCTTAACAACATGCTATCTGAGCGAGCAATCCAAGAGACCAAAGTGGAATCTGTGCCATTATTTATCATCTAGCTTTGAAAATCTGTTGTGTTCTGTTGTGTTCTATTGGCCATGCAGGACTAGCCCTGATTCCCTGAGGGAGAGAGCCACAGAAGGGCACAAATCCTAGGAGGTGAGGACCACTGGGGGCTGGCTGGCCCAATGTCTCATGGATGAGGTTCCATTTCGAGGTCCACAATTGTGCCAAAGTGTCATGTCCCCTCTTACCTTTCTGTGTCTTGCGTATGGAGTTGATAAGAGTCAATAATTCCTGAGGGTCAAGATGGCGGAAGACCAGGTGACCGCATTTCAGGGAGTTCCCTGAAGAGAGCTGAATTCCAACAAAAAAACCACTACAAGACCACCGTGAACACCCATGAAACCAGCCTGAAATGTGATATTTCCCACTTCTGGACCGCCACGAGAGACAAAGA
Organism: Spilogale gracilis; assembly: GCA_004023965.1. Taxonomy (NCBI): domain Eukaryota; kingdom Metazoa; phylum Chordata; class Mammalia; order Carnivora; family Mephitidae; genus Spilogale; species Spilogale gracilis. The sequence continues at coordinate 38 of PITA01027709.1, read as the reverse complement.
ACATCAGCAAAAAGGTAGAAACAAATTGGAGGGTCTGG
>PITA01027708.1:0-20446 GCA_004023965.1 Spilogale gracilis | reverse complement strand
CCCTCCAATTTGTTTCTACCTTTTTGCCGATGTTCTTTGTCTCTCGTGGCGGTCCAGAAGTGGGAAATATCACATTTCAGGCTGGTTTCATGGGTGTTCACGGTGGTCTTGTAGTGGTTTTTTTGTTGGAATTCAGCTCTCTTCAGGGAACTCCCTGAAATGCGGTCACCTGGCCTTCCGCCATCTTGACCCTTCAACCCTAAACAGTTTTTAAGAAGTGTAGGTTTGCTTTGAAAACATCTACATTACTATCTTTTACTATCTTTTGTCTGTTCTTTGTTTTCTTTTTCCTCCATACAAACTCAATATCCTATTTTCTTTTTTTTAGAAATGCAAATTCTTTTTTTTTTTTTAAAGATTTTATTTATTTATTTATTTGACAAAGAGATCACAGGTAGGAAGAGAGGCAGGCAGAGAGAGAGGGGGAAGCAGGCTCCCCGCCGAGCAGAGAGCCTCATGTGAGGCTAGATCCCAGGACCCTGAGATCATGACCTGAGCCGAAGGCAGAGACTTTAACCCACTGAGCCACCAGGCACCCTGTATCCTAATTTTCTTAATTCATTGGTCAGTCAATACCATTTCATATGAGGAAGGGGTTACTCCTAGAAAATTCAAATTCTAGGATTCCTTCCAATAATTCATCTCAAAGTCTAACTAAAAAGGCTTCTTGAAAATATGCACAGAAAGCTTTATATTCTTTGACATCTTTACAAGAGTTACTCTTTGCTTGGCTCCACAGTATCCTAATTTTCTTAATCCATTGGTCAGTCAATGCCACGAAGAAAGGGTTTCTCCTAGAAAATTCTAGGGTCCTTTCCAATAATTCATCTCAAATAAAGTCTAAATAGAAAGGCTTCTTGAAAACATGCACAGAAAGCTTTATATTCTGACATTTTTATAAGAATTAGTCTTTGCCTGGCTCAAGTAGCTTATGAGATTTCAGAAGAGATAAATTATGCAGCTTTAAAAATCTTAGAAGTATCAACATGCTAATAACTGACTTTTTTTCTATTCTCAATGTTTTAGGCCATAATTTTGGTAACTTCAGATAATTATCTGATCTTTCCATAAGAAGTGTGGTTTTATTTCCTAGCTTATATATTCTTTGGTAACATAAATTTCACATTCTTTTTTGCGTCCCAAATTTCCATGAAAATTTCCCTTATTTCATGTAGACCTTGATTTCATTCTTTGGTTCTTCCCTGACTTGGTCAATTACACACTCAGGCGACATTGAGGCTTAGCACTTTCTTACGAAACATTCTGAAAAGTCTAAACTTTTAGTGTGTGGCTCAGGAAAGTTTCATAAAGTGTAAAGCAAACATGGAAAAATGAAACATGTATATGTGTTCTCAGTTTTAAACAAATTTCAGTATAACTTATAACACAAGTAAGTACAAAACAAGTCAGTTTTTTATCCCTCATCCTTCTTTAGAATCTGCCACCATAGAAGTGGATTTCCTCCCCAAGGATGAATTCTGGGCAGATCCCAAAACTTTCCTGGTGACTTTAAGTAATAAAAAGTCCTAGAATCACATTAAGCTCTAGTTAGTCTCAACTCACAAAATGGAATGCCTGATGTCCCAATAATCATCAAAACTGTTACCAATCTTTTCCCTTCCCTTGTGAGGACAACCTAAGGCAGCTGCTGAGGATAGAGGGCAGGAAGCTTTTTGCTTTCTCACGTATGTCCTTTTCCATTTGCTAGTTTTGGAGGGGTAGGAGGACCTGGTGTTCTTATGTGAACAGGCAGGCGGAGAAACAGGATGGTGGTGTGCTGTGGTCTAAGAGTCTGAGAGTCAGCAATTTTGATTGTAATATAAGTTCCCAATACTAAGCTTTTGGTTATCAAGCCATCCACTTCAAAGAGGTTCATCTCAAAGCAACACTTTACCAGTTGCATAACTCGATGAAAAGCCAGGCTGCCTCCCCTGAAGTCCCCTTTTGGGAAAGCACTGGTTGATCTGGGTATCTGACCATGAGACTGCTGGTTTACCCTTTCTGCTTTTTCATTCTACTCTCACGTTTTAACTTTACCAGTGAAGAGTGAATCTGTGAAACTCTAGGTACCCCACCCTCGACCCCCTCAGGACTGTGCATGTGCACTCCCTCCCCACCCCCATGATGACCTCCCTGTATGGCCCTGGTTGTGGCATGCTGTGTTCCTTCCAGAACCTGTGCATAAGTAAACCTTGTTTTTTTTCAAAGTTCCCTGATGGTTGTTGCTAAGTGTGTCTTGCAGTCACAGTAAGAGCTACAAGGGCCGGTCCAGCCATGCATTGGCTCTGGTTAGGGAAATGTCTCTGTGGGTTCTCCACAAGTTGTGGGGGCCCAGGTGAGTGCCCCAGGCATTTTTAGCTGATAGCATCTCTAATTTTTAAAATATTTTATTTATTTATTTGACAGAGAGAGATCACAAGTAGGCAGAGAGGCAGGCAGAGAGAGGAGGAAGCAGGCTCTCTGCTCAGCATAGGGCTCTCTATGTGGGCCTCGATCCCAGGACCCTGAGATCATGACCTGAGTCAAAGGCAGAGGCTTAACCTACTGAGCCACCCAGGAGCCCTGATAGCATCTCTATTGATAGGCTGGGAACAACCCAAAATTTGTGCTGTCTGTTCCAGGCAGACATTTAAAGATGCCGTTGTCCTGTGGACACTTGTGAGCACTTGGATCCTCTCTTGTGGGACTCTTCTGGCTCTGGGATGCTGGAAGGGACCAGCACTCCAGCCTCCGGTTTTCAGACAGCTGCTCCCATGAACACCTCTGTTGCTGTATCCTTGCCCCTCGTTTCAGGAAAGGATTTTCTTGGGCTGGATTCAAAGAATTACAGACTGTTAATTGGAATGGTCCATAGCTAGTCTGTAGGAGGTGGTCCCACATTCATGGACCCATTGTAGGAAGGCAGAGCTGTTTCTAGACTTCCCAGGTTGCTAGATATGCTAAACAGCAGATCTTCACTTTCCAGTAACCGGTGTTGGACCAGCTTGCCACTCCTGTTCTATACATTTTCTGGCAGCAGTGCTACTGAGTTTCACAACAAAATAACAAAATGATAGTATTTTGTTATAGACAACAAAGACTGAGGAGGCCTTGAGTCACTTTTTGTTTGTAATTAACTGTATCTAATTCAATAAAGGCATGGAGTTTAAGATAGTTTTATAATGTGACTTACTTTAATTATAAATATCTAGGACTCAGTCTCTGTTTAGTATGGGTTGGTCGATAAATAAACTATGGAACAGATGATCTCTACAAAACTGGCCCCATTAAACGGGTGTCCCACTTCGGTTTCAAATGTGCCAGAATGTGGATCTCATTCCTCAGGGTGACCAGGAGGGACCCAGTACAAAGTGCACCATATTCTGTGTGTGAAACAGAAAATGTGGTTAAGCCCTGTCTATCCTTCATGTTAATGAAAGAGACATTAAGATGAGGGTTGAAAATAAATTCAAAAACATTGAAATTTTATTAAGGACTTAGGATATGCAAACTGCTATTAGCAACTGCTGTGATAAGTGGCATCTAGTGTCAACTTCACATGAATGTCAGCAATTAACAGTGCATATTGCATGCTTTTGTCATTTCCAGAGCAGACTGGTCCCTGCTTGTTTTGAAAATATGTCACTCTTGGAAGACGTTTTAGGAAGGACCTATAATTTGTCAGCATTGATCATTTTCAGATTTGAGTGCCCAGGATTTTAGTGAAGGGTCTTGCAGGACTAGCCAAAGTTTAAAGTCTCTTATTTGAAGCCGCATAAACTCACTCACATAGATAATTAGTGATGATCATGTACCTTTGCTAAATGTTTGTGTTTCCAAGCATTTGCATCCCTATTACATCACCTGATTATATTTCTGTATTAACTATTGGGCTAAGTTTCAGCAACAAAGTCCCGTGTCAGTTAAAATTTATTTATATTTTATAGAAATGAAATCTGCCTTCATTTTGTTCATGATGGTGTATATAAAATATATTTCTTCTCTTGACTTTTTATTTGTTCAAAGAGATGGAAAAGATAATGACTAAGTAATCAAAGTGTTTGTGTCTTCCAGTAGATCAAACATAGGAATTGTTTTATTTAATTCTTAAAAAATTCATTTATTTATTTATTTATTTATTTATTTATTTATTTATTTATTTATTTATTTAACAGACAGCTAGAAAGGGAACCTGAGCAGGGGGAGAGAGAGGGAGAAGCAGGCTTCCCGCCAAGCAGGAATCCCAGTGTGGGGCTTGATCCCAGGACTCTGGGATTGTAACCTGAGCTGAAGGCAGATGCTTAAGGACTGAGCCACCCAGTAGCCCCTTGCTTTTATTTTTTAATGTACTTTTGTATTAAAAACAACTCTATATTTCTCTTACCATGGAGAGTATAGAATTACCTCACTGGAACCCAGACTTGATTCTGCTAAAAATATTTCATCAGTGATGTGAAGTTAAAAATATTGCTTCTTACCTGATTCTTTTTCTTCAAAGGAGCACCTGATAGCTTCTAAAATTTTAGAGAAGGATTAGAGCTCCAGAGTCAGTGATTTGGTTCTCATTAAGAATTTTTAAAAGTCATGAAAGACAGAGAATCCACTAAGCTTGGTTTGTTCATTTTCCCTTCTGATTCAGAATTACTTCCTGATGGAAACTTGGCTAAACAGATTGACAGGAATTACAAATCCCTGTCAGGTAGAAAGCTTTGAAAGTAAAAGTGAGCATGATTTCCCTTTCTTTATATTTTTAGGAGTTTCACAGAGTTTTGATGCACAAAGTGGGCTAAAATGATGTTTGTTGATGGAATGAACTCAATTTTGGGAATTCTAAGTGTGCTGCCTTTAAATGATAGACATACAGAATGAAGTACCTGACCAACAGTCTCATGACCTCAGATTTTTCCCACGTTGCACCATTCAGCTTAAAGAAACCTTTGGGTGCTTGTAAAATGTAATTAGAGGAGTATAGTTTGTATATATGCCTGCTATAAGTTAAGATCAATAAAATAAATTACATTCAGTAAACTACTACTTTATATAAATTATTTTCCATAGAATGTGATAAAAATGACCCTTTTTCATCAATTTTAACACTTATTCAATGTATAAAGTTGTGGATCCCAAATAATTCAGCTTGGAATATATACTAGAAGCTTCACAGTTATGCTCCAGTGGCCCAAAGAAATAGTGTGAAAAGAGATACCAGAAACCTAGTACTTCTTGATCAGCAATTGCATTTTCACACTTCCCTGACAGAGGACAGCAGAAAATTCAGAACTTGGATGACTTCTTAACATGTGTATATGAGTCATGAGATGAAAAAAATTGAAGGTTTAATGAGAGCAAAGCTTTCTCAGAGAAGTGTAGCAATAGTTACTATCTCTCTCATATAGTCATTCAGTTCTTAATGGCTCAGAAGGCAGGTCTGGTTTTCCAGTATGGTTTCATACTTGAGAACACTTACCAAGATGCATGTATCTCATTGAAATCGTAACTTTATTTATAGGAGGGGTAGGTGACACAGGTGAGTTTACCCCAGAAACTGACCCTGAGACACTTACATGTGGAAAGTTTATTCTAAAGTGATCTGGGCATCAATAGCTATGAGGTAGTGAGGAGGCAGAGTTGAGTAGAAGGAAGAGTTGAACTCCAGTGTGGTCGTGTGATGGTTCATTTTATGTAGTAACTTGGCTGGGCCATGGGATGCCCCAATCCTGGGCTAAACATTATTTCTGAGCATGTCTGTGAGGGTGTTTCTGGGTGAGATGGCACTTGAATCGATGGGCTCAGTAAGGTGGATTGCCATCCCCAGTGTGGGTGGGCATCATCTAGTCCACTGAAGACATGAATAGAGCAAAAGATGGGGGAAGGGAGAATTCATTTCTTTTCTGCCTGTTTGAGCTGTTATATTGGACTTCTCCTATCATCAGACTGAAATTATCATCAGCTCCCCTGGCTCTTAGACCTTTGGCGTTAGACTGAATTATACCACGTCTTACCTGGGGCTCCAGCTTGCAGATGGCAGATCTAGAGACTTCTTGTCTTCTAAAGTCATGTGAGCCAATTCTTCATAATATATTGCCATCTTTCTCTCTTCCCTACTCATGCCTGTTTCCTCCTCCCAACCCACCTCCACACTGGGTCTGTTTCTCTGCAGAATGGTTAATAATACAAGCTGCAACAGGCGCCTCTGTTGAGCCCAGAAACAACCCTGGAGCAGGAATGGTCCTCCAGAACTGACCCAAATTAAGACACAAAAACTGGGCCATTATACCCCTGGGGAGTAGATACGATTTTGGGTGAGGTGGCTTGCTTTAGTGGGAGCAAGGCCAGGAAAGGGACTTCATTGTAAGTGTTTCAGTCCTGGAGTGAGGACCTGGATGTCACACAGCATGTCTGCTACCTAGGTAGTCCTTTAGAGTCAGTAATTCACAAAACTTCAGCATGTTATCTTTGGCAGTCCTGTTGGAATTTAAACTTTGGATTTCTAGAGATATAGACCCCTTTTCAATGGGTATTCATTTTTTTGATCATTGGCATTATGCCATATACAATAATAAATAAGACCTAAGGCTTGCCTTAGGGTGTTGACAGTACATTAGAGGAAAGTGAATCTTCAGTGGTGGAATGTTGAGTATTTTCATAGACTAAGGGTAGGGATGGACTTATTTCCTTTATGGAGGACTTGGCTTTCAGTGTTTCTCATATCCCCCTACATAGATGGTTAATCCACTCTTCTATTCTTAAAGTTATCTCTACTGCTTTCATAGAAATCAAATATGTCTCTTTTGAACCCTATGGAGTAACAGTTAGAACAACTCATGCCTCTCTAGTACAGCACCCCATTGTTATTATTTGAAAATAAGAAAACAGAGGTCCAAGGAGGTCACACGATTTGCTCAAGTTCTACCAACAGGAAGTGATAGAACCAGCAAAAATACTATTTTTGACTCTGGTTACCTTATGGAACAGCAGAGGAACAAAAAGGCCATTTACCGAGCTCATAGCCATCAACGAGGTGAACCCTTCTTTCCAGGACAGATGGGTAGTTTTCTTACACTGTTGAAATATTTAGTCCCACTATGAGAAAGATTGTTAGAAAACTTTTCCTTATCTTCTTAATTCAAGTACATTTTCTTTGAATTTATTTTTTAGGTGAAGAAAATTTATTCATACCTGTTCCACTCCCCAGGTTTTCTCTTAATTCCCTTTTCACAAAGTCCTATTTTCCAGTATTTTTACTCTTACCATATCCTGTTTTTCTCTCTTAAAGTGTGAAGATCAAACTGGAGGCCAGAAGTTTTATTTTTTTACTTATAATCTCAGAGAGGAAAAACCATTGTCAGATATGATTGAAAAAATTACTGCCTTAAACCTTTTTATTTTGAGGTATTGTGGATTAATATGCATTTGCAGGAAGTAGTGCAAAGAGGCCCTGTGTACCCTTCGCCCAGACTTCCTCAATGGTAATATCTTGTGTACCTAAAGTACGCTATCATAGCCAGGATTACTTGCTATAACTTGCATATGCTGTTCTTGCTAAGGAATCTCTTTATTTTGTACGATGTGGCTAATTTAGTCAGTAGTTAGAGGCAACAGAATGATTATGGGCTTTGGAGTCAGAAATAAGTTTGAATCTGAAATCACCATTTGCAAGTTGGAAAAGTTGGTTCACTTTAGTTTCCTGTTTTGTACAATTTGTGTCGAAGAAGGACTGAGTGAAGTATATGTTAAATCCCTTTGTAAGTTATAGGGACAATTGCAAATGATTGCTTTTATTGGTATATTATTACAGCCCATGTTTGACAGGGTGTATGGGGACCACAGAGACAACAATTTCTTGTCCATTGTTTCAACAGGAAAAAATACAATAAAATTCTTTACATCATTGTTTTCAAAGTTATGCTGGTTACTACCTATTACTTTATGTTTTTTTTTCTGTTTTATGAATCAATTATAAAATGGCGAAGTAACCAAGAATCAAAGTTAAGATCACTATTTTGCAATTTCCAGAGTTTCCTGTTTCTCTCTCTCTCATCTTTTTAAAGATGAATAAGACATTTTTTTCCCTTTAAATAATCAGGTAAATCTCTTCACCTACACAAGTCATCTTAGGTGACGCAGTTGGCCATTGATTTAGACATTTATCTGTACTTAGTATCCTTTATGTGAAGACCATATGGTAAATATCTATCATTGCCCTATTAGTTAAGTTTATGGTGTTTCCATGTACTGGCTTGTTTTTCCCAAAAGGATATTATGATTTTTCTCTTTGAGTTACCTGTTATATATGTCGGGAACAGATGTAACCTGTCTTTGGAATTTTGTGAGGAAATGGAACTTCTTGGCATGCTTTTTTTTTTTTTTTTTTACTAACCTTATTATTCATGGCACCACTTTACTTTCCTATCCACATTTTCTTTTTATCTCCGCTTCTTTCTTGCTTGCTTTATCTTGTATTTTTAAAGCCTCCTTAAATCTTTTATGGGGCAAGGTAGGGTCTACATAAATGAATAATATCGGAGTATTAACTTCAGCCCATGAAGATGTATAGAGTACTCCCCGTAACTGTGGTTATGGTAGGTAGTGCCTGTGCATAGGAATCTCGTGTTGTTTAAACGTGCAGTCTTCAGGGGGTTTAAAATTTGTGTGCCTAGAATTAAATTGATGCCCTAAAATTCCTCTCAAAGGAAATAAATGTTTTAAACAGCTATATTTATAGATAACTAATTGTTGATAATAATATTATGGATAGTAAATACCTATGTTAAAGTATTATAATGCAATTTTGATGTGCAAGGTGCTCAGCTCTATGATAGCAAATATCAAAACTTCAAAGTATGAAGCAAACACTGAAAGATTTGTTGATTTTATATATTTGAACAATCAAGTTTGCCATTCATTGTTGCCATAGCAACCAAGCTGCCTATATGAAGTAAGCAACTAAGTTTCATTGCTCCTTGGTGTAAAAATAGCCACTATTAATAGTTCTTCTCTGTGTTGGAGCACATAATAAAAAAATAAAGCATAACCCTCCCCCCACACATCTTTATGCCAGTCCTAAGCTGAAAATGATCAATGAGAATGACCAACCTTTCCAGTATTCCTGAAGCTGAAGGATTTCTCAGTCCTAAAACCAGGACAGTCCTAGACAAACTATGATGGCTGGTCATCCTATTGCTTATGCCCCACACCTAGTACTCCATGCAAATTGTGCCCTCAATACCCACCACCAGGTTCCCCCATATCCCACCCCCCTTCCAAAACCCTCAGTTTGTTTCTCAGAGTCCAGAGTCTCTCATGCTTCATCTCCCTCTCTAATTTACCCCACTTCACATTTCCTTTCCTTCTACCATTGTCCTCCATGTTTCTCTTTATGCTCCACAAGTAAGTGAAACCATATGATATTTGACTTTCTCTGCTTGGCCTATTTCACTCAGCCTAATCTCCAATCCCATCCATGTTGCTATAGAAGTTGGGTGTTCATCCTTTCTGATGGAGGCATAATTGGAATAGAGTAAGTTTTAAGCAGGAAAACAATATGATAAAATGTTATTTGGGGGTGATGTGCAGCCTTCAGGAAGCAGAGTCTGGAGGCAGGGAGGCCAATTGGAAGGCTACTACAGCAGTCCAAATATTAGGTAATACTGAGGCGCTTGGGTGGCTCAGTCAGTTAAGCATCCTGCTCTTGATCTCAGCTCAGGTATTTATCTCAGCCCCATATTGGGCTCCATGCTGGGAGTAGAGCCAACTTAAAAAAAATTAAGACAAAAACCAAATATGAGATAATATAGGTCTAAAGTGGACCCTCACCTAAATAAATGTGCATGTCACACATTCATGTATGATTATAATGTAAAGTCATCCTTCCTTTTGTCTAACTAAAATTAGGATGGGAGAAGGCCCCATAATTTAAGTATAATTTAACTTGGTTAGATATCCCCAAAAATTGCTTCATGTAGGGCTACAGGTCAGCCTATTAGCTGCCTCATGACACCTCTCCACGCTGCCCTAGTGCTCACTGTCCATGCCCACTATCTACCTATAAAAGTGCTTTTGCCACTGCTGATCATGAGATGACAGTGCCCGTGCTTAGTGCTACCTGTGTGTACTTCCAAAGCCATTGCTTCTTGGAGCGGTGAGCATGGCATGTAGAGTAGCCTATTGTCGGCACAACTCTGGACCATACTTGATCACTGACTCCCATACACCCTGCTTGTGCCAGAGTTTCACAAAATCTCTAACCTCCTTCTCCAACGGGGAATCAAAGCCAATTTAAGAGATTAGGTAAGGACCAGAAGCCATTCTATCCTCTCTGGGCTCTTGCCTTTCTTCCAGCCCCCCTCCAGCAAGATCCTTCTTTATTTATAAAGCCAGAGCTCTCAAACACATCAGTGAAGGCAAACTGGCTGGAGTGGGAGGAAGGAAAAGGGAGACATGAGATGTTGTTTGCAATTTTGGAACAATAGTTTAGTCTTCCAGGATTGCCCCGCTTCACAGATCGTTAAGGGTAGAGTGGCATTGGAGCATTGGCATGTTTCAGTCAGTTGAGCTTCTGACTCTTAATTTTAGCTCAGGTCATGATTTCAGGGTCATGAGACTGAGCCCTGATTGGTGCTCCACGCCCCATGTTCAGCTTGGAGTCTGTTGTCCCTCTCCCTCCCCAGCTTGTGCTCTCTCTCTCTCTCTCTCTCAAATAAATAAATCTTAAAAATAAAAAAAAGGGTAGGGTGTCATTTTTGGTTGGTGGTCCTCATGGGCATCAATATAGATACTGTGGTGGTCTTAGGATATATTTTTGCAGCAACTTCTTTTTAAGAAATATACACCACCCTCTAAGTCACCACCACTAAATACAAGCTCTGGTTTGTGCCAAGAATCCAAGGACTGAATAAAAGGTACAGAATGGGGAATATAGTCAATGGTATTGTTATAGTGTTGTATGGTGACAGATGATAGCTACACTGTGGTGAGCCTAGCATAACATATAAATTCCTATGTTATAGACCTGAAACTAATGTAACGTGGTGTGTCAACTATACTCCAATCGGGGAAAAAAAAAAATCCTGGGCTCCTGGGTGGCTCAGTCGGTTAAGCATCTGCCTTTGGCTCAGGTCATGATCCTAGGAATTCTGGGATCAAGCCCTGCATCTGGCTCCCTGCTCACTGGGAAGTCTGCTTCTCCCTCTCTCTCTCTGCCACTCCGCTTGCTTGTGCTCTCTCTCTCTCTCTCATGCTCTTTCAAATTAATTAATTAATTATTTTTTTTTTTTTAAAGAATCCAACGACACTAAGAAAGAAAGTGGTGCCTTTTGTAGGAGAAGTGCGGATTAGAAATAGAAGTAGTCTGGGACTACTAGTAGTTTGCTCTCTTGGGCCCACTTTGGACCTTTGCTTTTCCTTTTGCATCATCCCTTGCTCTTGGAATTTGTCTATTATGTTTCTGGCATCTTTAATAGCTTCTTCTCCTCGCTACCAGTGCTCACTTTTCCTCTTTAGCAGGATGCAGAGCAGGGGGTGGCATGGGGCCCGCTGTGTAAGCCTTCAGGTCCCACTCCTTCAAGAAGCAAAGAATCATGGCTAAGACGCTTGGTGCAGACTGCCTGGTCATCCACTCTGATTTTTAACTTCCAGTGCCTTTATTTTCTTCTCTTTAAAGCGAGAATTAAAACTAGCAACTTCTGCATCGGGTCATAAAAAAATTACTATGCCTAGAACAATTAGAACAGGGTCTAGGCAGTTGCTATGGAGCTGGTGAGGAGCCATGCAGTTCCCATGCGGCGGAGACCGGTCACCCACACGGGGCATGCCACGGGTGTTGAGCCGACACAAGTTAGCAGACAGATGTCTTCTTTTGCGTGGAATCATTGGGGTCTTTAACGGGGATGGCTATAGCTGATGGTACTCAGGAGTGACTTATGTTAGCATTTTGTCAGTACCTTTGAATTAGAAATACAAATGAGGAGAAGTAAGATACCCTTCTATTCTTCATTTAGTAGCACCATGTTCTAATATGGAATAAATCAGACAACAATTTTCAGATTGTATAAATCAAAGTAAAATTTTCAGTTCTCCAAATCAGAATTTTAGTGGTGAAACACCAATATCCCAAAGCCTGACTTATCTTTGGGTACAAAAGTAATTCACATTATATAATTATATAATTCACAATAAAATAACATTTTAATAGAATATAATACAATAAAATGATATAATTATAAAAAAAATTCACATCAATAACTTAAGTGCCACTGGAGATCTAGCCCCCTTTCTGCACAGGCTGTCTAGCTCCATGTAAAGTGTCTTTCCTCAAGTATTTCTAGGATTGTGCCCACAGAGTGGCTCTTATGGATTTATGAACAAGGTTCCTCATCTTTTTCAGCTCATTAATATTTGCTATTCTGAAGGCATTTGAAACAATATTTGATCCTTTTCCTTTCCCCACTGTCTTTCCTAAGAAAAATAATATCCGTGCCAGGAGTGTTGATTTTTTGGCATTCCCCAGGACTCAGATTCTCACAGTTGGAGAATAGCAGTAACGTCCCTTCTGTTGTCCCTTGGTGGAAGCCATGAGGGGGGTCAAAGCAGAAGAGGCGAGAAGCACACCCACTCACAGGGGAAAGGTTGCTGTATGGGGCAGGAAGAAGCGAGAGCGTTCACTGGAGGCTCTCTTAAGGGCCGCTGGCTTTTGATTCCATGCTGTCTTATGCTGGCTCTATTTTTCTTTCCCCTTTTACTTCCATACAACATGAATATTTAGCTTACTCAAACCAAGGGTAAAGAAAAAACCCTAAATTGACTCAAGAATGGCCACCTAGATGCTCCTGTCCTTCTGTCTAATTTGAAGTTGTTAACATATCTCCCTTGCTAGAGTCATTACTAGTTCTTGAGTAAGTCCATTTAATGTTCTAATTAATCCCAGGGGGAAGATGTTCATGATATGGAGACAGTTTTTCCTTTTCGAAACCAGTTTGCATTTAATTCTTCTTAATTTCTCCTCATTATTTCTATTTAAAATCTTTTGTGGTGTTTACAGTTCATACAGAGAGAGAGAGTACTTGTAAGCTGTTCTTTCCTTAGGCAAGCCAAATGTGTTAAATGATGTTATTTTTCACACAAACATCAATTCTCTTTTCCAAATTACTTTTGATGTTCTCAGTGGAGCTTTAGGCAATCTGTGTATATTGAGGTATACCTCAATTTTACAAAATAGATGTATTGCTAAAGATTGTGTTCAAAATTTTCAAATTGAATCCTACTGTTCCATTGACTGAGTTGTAAAATTGGAATTGTGCTTCCCTGGGGGTGGAGGGAAATCCCATAATGGCCTTAATTAAAACTTTTGTTAGAGAAAAGGTGAACATCAAGGTTAGCTTCATGTTATTGTACTGCAGTGTTTCCTGGGAGTATTAGTCTCAGTGGTGGTTTATTTTGAGGTTTCACAATAAAACTGGGGTATCTCTAAGCATTCCCTATGGCCCTCTGACTGCCTTTCTAAATTATTCTTAGTACAGGGAGGGGCTGAGCAAGGGCTAGTTGCCAGCATACTTTGTCCTCTGGCCCAGGGGAGATGGTACCAATGACAGTGGCCTTCTTTACTAATGCCACTATATTTTAGATTTTTGAGAACAGCTGAATCCTTTTTTTCATTAAGTTTTTATTTATTTATTTGAGAGAGAGAGATTATGTTTACATGATGTGAGTGCATAATGTGGAGAGTGGGGGGCAAAGGAAGAAGCAGACTCCCCACTGAGCAGGGAGCCAGACATGGGGCTTGATCCCAGGACCTTGAGATTGTGACCTGAGCCAAAGGCAGAGGCTTAACCGAGACTCCCAGACACCTCTGAGGACAGTTGAATCTTAAATATCCTATTTCATTGCCTCCATGAGATTATTCAGGCTTTCTACTATTCTTCTACTATTGGGTTCTGAGAGGTGTAACAATATAAGTAGAAGAAAATAGCACTACTGAGAAGTGAATAATATTTATTCATCATTCTAGAGACTATGGATGTGATTTTTCTCTAACTTTATTAATGTAGTTTTAGTAAATTTTGTATCTAGCTGATTGATTTTTGTTACCAAGAGACTGTTTATTTCTTTGTGTGTATATGAAAAGAGAGGAAGTAGCTATATATTCAGGCATAGAAGAGAAGCATACAGGAGCTAAACATAACAACTGATAGGAATGAGAGGAAAAACTGAATTTAGAGAATGTTCTTGCTCGAAGTGCTAGATGGAAATAAGAAAAAAAAGTGGCTGTTACTTTTCTATAAATAACTTTCTAGTCACATTTCTCCTCATCTAACTTTTTCTGTTCCATATCCTATCCATATTATTTTCTTGTTATTCATCCTTTTTTTTTTTCTTCAGTTTTCCTGTTCTCTGCCACATATCTAACTTTGTTCAACTAATGGCCTTTCTGAGGGCTTGTTTGGGTTAAGTTGGGGATATTGTACCATTCTGTGTTTTATGTTTTAAATTTATGAGAGGTCTTAAGTACATATTCTTGAATGTGGTTTGTGAGATTTCTTAGAAACCTGTTCTAGGGATTAAATAGTGATCACTGAAGGGAAATGAAAAATAGAAGGTACGAAGGTGAAGGATGACTTGGCCTGGAAAGCAGAAGCCTGGTGATAAGTGAAGGGGAAAGAAATAAGAAATTCTAGTAGTTTGAGTTAGTCATTATGGCAGTGATTTGGACTCTGAATGGACGTAGAGAAGACTCAGAATAATCTCCCTCACTCAACCGCCATGGGACTTGATACTCCACCAAGACAGATAGGCAGGTCCTGTGGGTCCACTTCATGCACATCCTAATTTAAAATGCAGAGTTCTTATATGGCTGGCCCTTACCAAGAAGACAGGTGTCATAAAACACAATGTAGCATGACGTATTATGCTAGGGTTTTTCCTCTTAGGTAGACAGCATCTGGGCACTGAAGGAAATGAAGGTTTGAATAAAGCAATGTCATCTCGTCCCATGGCTTTAAATACCATGCGTGTGCTGATGGCTGCCATCTTATATCGCCATTCCCAGCTCTGGACTCTGGACAGATTATAGGACATCTTCATTTGGGAGTTTGTTTATTAGTATCTCAAACTCAGATACCAAGGTGAGATTAGAGGTGCAATCCCATTTCCTGGGGAAAATGCCTGTGAGAAAAAATGAGGAGGGAGCTGGAGAAGAGTGGGGGACCTGGAGGAGGCTGGAGAGCTGTCATTCTGTGCTTCAGGGCTGCCCCCTGTGGGGACAGAGGGAAGGAAGCAAGGATGGTTAGGAAGTTGTAGACCTTGGTGCAGTTCTAAGAAACTTTCTGCAAGATTGATACGGAGTCCTTGAACCAAAGTCAGCGTCAGAGGAGTCCTGTATCTCTTGTGAATGGGCATGACATAATAGTCATCCCTAGTAGCCATCAACTGGGAACAGTCCAGAGGAGACATGACCTTGGTGTGAACTTGCTCCCACAGCTGAGCTATTGGTCAAAACACTCCCTGCATTGGAGATCTGAGGACATGCTTTATTTTTTAAATTTTTGAATTTTTAAAAAAGATTTTATTTATTTTTTGACAGAGAGAAACACAGCTAGAGAGGAAACACAAGCAGGGGAAGTAAGAGAGGGAGAAGCAGGCTTCCTGCTGAGTGGTGATCCTGATTTGGGGCTCCATTTCCAAGACTCTGGGTTCATGACCTGAGCCAAAGGCATATGCTTAATGACTGACCCACCCAGGTTCCCCTTGAGAGACATGTTTTTGGGTTTTTTGTTTATTTGTTTGTTAAATATTTTATTATTTATTTGACAGAGAGAAACACATCTAGAGAGGGAACACAAGCAGTGGGAGTGAGAGAGGGAGAAGCAGGCTTCCCACTGAGCAGGGAGTCCCAGCAGGGAGCCCGATGCGGGGCTCTATCCCGGTCTCTAGGATCATGACCTGAACCGAAGGCAGTTGCTTAACCAACTGAGGCACCCAAGCGCCCCTGAGAGACATGTTTTGATGACTCCCACATGTCCCTAGACAAACTTTTGATTCTTACCTACATCTGCTACTCTAAAAGTTCTCAAGTTTCTATGTTTTGGTCAGTGTTGGCTCAACTCCCATCAGATCTACTCATCAGCTCCAACACCACCTACTCTGTCAGCTTGCTTTTGCCAACCCTAACATCTATTCTCCACAAAAAAGCTACTGTCCCTTTAAGAATATAAATCCGTTCATGCCACCCATCTCTTCAAATGCTGCCATGGCTTCCCATCTCTTTGAAAATTAAGTCTGAATTTTTTAGCATGACCTGCAAACCTATACGTGACCTGATTCTCCTGCTAGCTCTCTCCTAGGATCACTTACCATTCTTTTTCATTCACTCTGCTCTTCCAAAAATATGAGCCCATTCTTGCCTTAGGGCCTTTTTACTTCCTCCTGCCTCTGCTTGGAAGTGCTCTTATCAAAGATATTCCTGGGGCTCACTTCTTTAGGAGCTCCATTAAAATGTTACTGGATCAGAGCATGCTTCTCTGGCTAACTTATATTACTCCATTTTCTCCATAATATTCAATACCATGTGATATGTATTTATCATGTTTGCTTATTATGTACTCTAATTACAGTGTAAGCCCTATGAGGGCAAAGACTTGATCTATTTTGTTTATAGCTCTTTCCTTAGGGTCGGTCATATAAGAGGTTTTCAATAAATGCATGTTGAGTGAATGAATAAATGCAGTTTTAAAATCTTCAAAATTTGGACTGTACTGAACATGTATTCTGTTTCATATTTTATAATCTACTTTTGCATAATATATCATGAACATTTTTGAATACCTTAAGCATTCTTCTATAGCATCATATTTTATTTTAAGGCTGTAATTTATTACATTTTATGAATATGCCATAGTTTATTTGTCTCCTATTACTTCCAATTTTTTGGCTATTATGTAAGTAATATTATAATGAGCATCATTGCCTTTAAACTGAATGGAGACATTGACCAAGTATATCTTGCTCACCATTCTTTCCCAGGTGCCTGGCAAATACTTATCTACTGAGGAAATTTATAAATAGATAGAAAATATTTGACTCATTTTTATTATTTCCTAAGGTAAAACTTGAAGTTGAGTTGTTAGTTTTACATATTCATTTTGTCAAACCAACTAATGTTGTAAATTTGTTCTCTCAAAAGGGGTCACTTTGTGTTTCTACTGACAGATATGAGCGCCTACTACTTTTCAAAAAATACTCAACATGTAAAGCTTCCTAATTTGACTGATGACAAATACCTCATTTTATTTTATTTTTTTTAGATTTTATTTATTTATTTATTTGTCAGAGACAGAGACAGAGAGAGAGAGAGAGAGAGAGAGAGAGAGAGAGTGCACACAAGCAGAGGGAGACTCCCCGCTGAGCAGGGAGCTCTATGTGGGGCTTGATTCCAGGACCCTGGGATCATGACCTGAGCTACAGACTGAGCCACCCAGGTGTCCCCAAATAACTCATTTTAATTAACATTCTTTCAAACTGGGGATGTTACATTTTTATCATAGATTTATTGGCCATTTGCACTGCTTCTTTTTTTTTTTTTAATATAACTGGTTTTATAACAGAGGTTTTTTTTTTTTTAATATAACTGGTTCTATAACAGAGGTTTTTAAGATTTTATTTATTTATTTGACAGAGAGAGACACAGCAAGAGAGGGAACACAAGCAGGGGGAGTGAGAAAGGGAGAAGCAGGCTTCCTGCCATGCAGGGAGCCCGATGTGGGACTTGATTCCGGGTTTTCGGGATCATGACCCGAGCCAAAGGCAGTCGCCCAACCAACTGAGCCACCCAGGCACACCAACTGCTTCTTTAATAAATTGACTGTTCTTGTTCCTTAATGTTTCAGATATGGTAAAAATTACAGTTATGAGGTTTGGTTCTGCCATTCACGAGCTGTTTTGTTTTCCTAAGTGATTTAGCTTCTCTGAACTTCCATTTCCTAACTGTAATGTGGGAAAAGTGATGATGCCTGCCTTCTTGGGGCTCTGCTATGCAAATTGGTAATGAATCTGTGCAGAGTGAACCTTATGTGTATGGTACTCTCTTTACCTTTTGTATGGCCCAGGAGAGTTGAGTTGTAAAGGAAAAAAAAATTCCTGGGTTTGTGGTAAGGAGTCAATGAGAAAAGCCATGTAAAATGCACAGCACAGTGCCTGGGACAGAGTAAGCACTACTAAATGAGGGCGCCTATCACTGTTACTTTATCTTTATGTCTCACTGTGCTGTTCTGCGGGAGGTAACTATATTTCACATATCTCTGGAATCCTGGGGCCTAACAGAGTGCCTGGGATACTAGTAAATATTAGTAGTGCCTTAGCTGCTCAAAGTTTGTTATAAGATGAAAGGTTGTATAAACCTTTGAAAACTGTGAGACTCTTGTCTTAGCTAATGTTTCTGTCTCTGATTCAACTGCCTGTTTATGGGGCCTTAGAGCATCTGCCTCAATCTTCAAGGCTGCTTGTTTTCCTCCAAACCTTGACCTTGGGTCAGCCAAGGTACGGTGTAACAGTTTCATACTGCCAAGCAGAGTTTCAGACCTGAGTTTTCCTCAGGAGTTATGAGCGGTTTCTGTCAATGAGCTGTCTAAATAGAGATGTCAATGAGTCAATAGAGATGTCGTTTCATCTATTTTTTCTGTCTCAGATGTATTTCATTACACAGGGTTTCTCTAAAAAATATCTTTACTATATTTTATTTAATCGCTTGGGGGAACACCCAGGGGAAAACAGAATTCTATTTATCCATAAATAACCAGGAGAGGGTCCTCTTTAGAAGTAAAGTGCTCCTGGGGGGCTGATAACTGATGGCATGTTCTTTGCCTCTCCAGATATCCTTAGAGAGATGCCCTAGAGAGAGATATGATAAAGTATAAAAAAGATGGGAAAAAACCCTTAAAGACCCCAAATGTACTTTGAAAAATAAGTCAGAGAGAGGACCTAAATTCATGAAATCGAATGTTCCATTAAAATATTTTCCTCTCCCTATTGCCATTACCCATTTAATTTCACTGTGGGCTGGTCTTTTGGGGTTTCTTGAAGTCCCAGTTTAATTTGAGGCTCTGCTCTGGAACCAACTAGCAAAGAAGAAAGCTCAGTACAATGTATGCTGTGACTGAAGTAATTACACACACACACACACATATATACACATATATATATTAAGATTTATTTATTTGACAGAGAGAGAGAGAGAGAGAGACCACAAGTAGGTAGAGAAGCAGGCAGAGAGAGGGGGAAGCAGGCTCCCCACTGAGCAGAGAGCCCAATGTGGGCCTTGATCCCAGGACCCTGAGATCATGACCTGAGCTGAAGGCAGAGGCTCTAACCCACTGAGCCACCCAGGCAGCCCTGCAGTAATTATATTTTTGAGGCTGTGTTGAAATGATGGTCAAACTTTCTTTTGGGGAATATTTACTTGATAGGAGAGTAAACATTTATAGTTGACATTCCTGAATTAGCATAACTATGGCTGAAATCATTTTTCTTTTTTATCATTCTTTGCCATACCTTACCTAATCACTAAATGCTGTCTGCTCTGAGCAACCTTGATAGATGAGGGAACATGCTAGTAAATAACAGATATATTTGTAGTGCTTGCCAAATAAAAAAGAAATGCATCTTTGCCGTTGCAATGTAACTGGAACAGATGTGTGAATATTTTAAAACATGGTTGATGTTGTAAATTAAGATTTTGGTCATTAGAATAAATTAAAATTTCTACCTAATCATTTTATAATGTGGTAGAAAACAGTGTTGTTCACATGGCGACCCTCTTGACAGTCACCAGCCATCTGGAGAAAAAACAAACACCCTCTCTCCAATTAATTATTCAGATGTTTTAAAAATATGCAATATAGAAATATTTTGTATTCACAAAGAATAAATTCATACATCAAGTACATTTACTCTAATATAGAAAATATAAACTTACTATACAATAGTACAGAAAATAATAGCACAAAAATGAACCCAAGGTTTTGTTTTATTAATTGGCTGATTTATATGTAAAATGCCTGGTTTCAAGAAAGTTCTAAGAGTATGCAATGGTCATTTAAATACCAAGATCAGATAGCTTTTTTTTTTTTTATTGTTACTAAAATTTTTTTTTTCCCCAGTGTTCCAAGATTCATTCCCCATTCCCCACACCCAGTGCTCCACGCTTTAGGTGTCCCCAGTACCCACCACCAGGCTCTCCCATCCCTCCCCCCCCCTCCCTCCAAGTCCCTCAGTTTGTTTCTGGTCCAAAGTCTCTGTTGTTTCATTTCCCTCCCTAGATTACCCTAGTTCCCATTTACTTTCCTTCTCCCACTGTCCTCCAGTTTACCCCTCATGCACTGCAAGTAAGTGAAACCATGCGATACTTGACTTTCTCTTCTTGGCTTATTTCACTCAGCATAATCTCTTCCAGTCCAGTCCATGTTGCTACAAAAGTTGG
>PITA01027707.1:0-20544 GCA_004023965.1 Spilogale gracilis | reverse complement strand
ATTTTTCTTCCTCTGATTTTACATTTTTATCTCACTTCTTACATCATAGGGGAAAAAAAAACAAGTCAAAAACTCAGTATCTTCATGAGGGGTAACTGTTGGGGATCCTGAGTTTGAGCACCAGACAATGGAGACAACACATTTAGGTTCAGAGACCTTGTTGATATTTCCTTATTATGTATGTTCCTCACAATTTGGGCCACACACAGAAACCTGGTTAACAATTGTACAGTACCAGAAATCATGTACTTTGCTTCATAGCCTAATAAAGCCTCCACCTAATATTTTGGGACATCTTTGTATGTTTGGGCCCAACATAAACTGTTCTAGGACTCCTGCCATAACCAAAAGATTCTGTTGTTGTTGTTGTTGTTTCTTGCCAGAAAAGTGAGGCCACTGGCACTCTATATTTTGGATTTTATTTCATCACGGCACCCCTCCTTGACAAAGGCCAGAGAATCCCAAATCTAGGCTTCCCTATTAATCACTGTGAAGCTAGTTCTTCACTAAAAATGAAGACTGTAATTTTATTTTTCATGCTGCCTGAAAGCAACCCTAGTTGGGCCTCGTACATACTACTTAAGATATCTTGTATCCACCATTGGTTCTTAAGAAAAGGCATATTGGGGAAAAGCCACGTTAACAGAAAAATGACCCTCAAACTCATTCAGGAATAGCAATAGACAGATCTTGAGCATAATAAAGGTAAGAGAGAAGAAATTTACCAAAGCCCCATATCATTAACTTCTAAACACTGAAAGCCTAATTTCAGTGAACTCTTGGAAACCATGGAAACAGAACACTCCAATGAATGCAAAGGATTGTAGAACCTTGACTTTTTCTAAAACAAACTTCAGTCTGTCAGTAGAAGTATATTTGAAGGCTTACCTCTAAAGCTATTGGATTTGTCCCATTGCCAGTGGGATTGAAGAGGTGGATTATAAGATTTGTATTGTGGTTAAACCCATTTATTGAGAGTAAGGTGAAAAAAACTCCATACTCTTCACTTACTGTTTGCTCAACACCATGAAACACAAGTGGAAGAGTGATAATGACTGAATAAATCGAATGACGCACACTCATGCTATTGATTGTGAGGCTTCTATGAGTTAGTGTCCTAGAATCAACAAGCAAGTATAATTGTTGTTTCTAGGTATGACTACAGTTCCACTTATGTCCTCTTAACAGGGTATAATCTTATGAAATGAGGCATCTTAGGTATGTAAACTGCAAAACCTGAACTCTATAAAGGAAGAATTTGAAGAGGTTGTTGTTGTTGTTGTTGTTTTGGCCAAGATTACCTGATTTAGCCCTTGACTAATAACTGTTCTTTTTCCTGCCTCACCTACTTTCTTTTCCCTGCTCTCTGAGGATCTCTAGGCTCTGTTAAGTGTGTTACATAGATGCTAAGTGCACCAACGACTCCTACCAAAAAGCATGCTAGGACTCTTCCCACCCACGTTTGAGAAATAAGATCTAAATCTGTATTTCTGTGGCAACATGCCTTCTGAGCATAAGCACTCAAACACACAAGGTCTGTTTTAACCCTCTATCTCTGCAGGATAAAATTAAACCCTGGACACTAATGGAGACAAAGAAATAAGGCTGGAGAGAGGAGAGAGTAAGAACACAAATATATAAAGACACAGAAGAAAAATCTTTTGAGTTTGGTGTGGCAGGCACCCTTGATATTTTGTGTGCCAAGTTTCCTGTTTAAACATCCTGGAGTAGGTGTACATGTGTTAAGCAGAGGAGGGCTGGGCTTAAAATAACAGCTGAGAGGAGTGCTTGGGCTTTATCTGCAAAGGTTTCATGAATTAAGTAGAGCAGCTTCGGACCTGGGCGACTCTGTGAGAGCAGGCAAGGCAGCTCTATCTCTGACTCGCAGAGGCTGCACTCCTGCAGAGCTCGACCTCTAAAAGAGTGTCTCCTTCTAACCTGAGCAACCAATGAGTGTTTAAAAAGTATGGCTTCAGGGGAATTTGTTTGCAGCCTTTTGGGAGGCAGGGGTTTGTAAGTAACTCAGGAAAGGAACTGTTTACCTACTGAAGTAATTGGAAGCAATGGTTTTTAATGTGGTATCTCTGTCTCTTCTTTGCACAGGAAAACTAAATGCCCATGTCTGTTTAAAAGGCCACGTTAAAATGTACTTAGTCCCACATGCCTTCCATCAGGGACATTTTGGAAATTCAAAAGAAATGAATAGGTCTATTTTTTAAACACTCACTGAACCATTCAGCTTCTCTTCAGTTGCTGAGAAGAGAAGCTGTAGGTATTTTTTTTAAGACACTAGATAGTCTATCCCCGTGGGACAGAAGTATTAGTTACAGAAATATAAGTTATCAATCATGTCAGTTTAGGGCTATTTTAGTTCTAGCTCTTTGTCAATGCTGTGTGACAATACCCTCAGCTCCTGCCTCTCCTTCTCCTTCCCTTTGTTCATGCTGTCTTCTCCAACTTTGAATTCACTTCCAATTTTCTCTAAATAAATATCCCTGTTTTTCAACACCCTGTCCAGTGATTTCTTCTCAGCTGGGCTTTTGCAGTGCTTGTCTCCAATAAGATTATAAATTCCACAAGAGTAAGACCCATGAACCAAGGAAATAATTGGTGATCGATAAACTTTTATTGAATTAATATTTTCTTCTTCATACTGAGGAATAAAGGGCAAGAACAACTGGGAACAATGGGGGGATTTTACAGAGAGATTATATTCCACTGTAACTTTTCCTACATTCTTTGGAATTAATTCTGTAGTTACTCAGACCAATCTGTTGTTTCATATTTCCTATAAAGGTCCAAAGTTGTGACTCTGAACAAATTCTCTGAGATTTAATCCATTAATTTTCCCATTTTAGTCTTATTCCAGGCAAATTCTTATCTGTCAGCTACCTACATAATCAGCATTTACTCAACAAATATTTGGGTAATATTTATTTGGTATCCACTACACTGCTAGATATTATGCAGGACAGAGAAAAAGCTTTAGAACAAACCCACCTTTCCAATGAAGATAAGGAAACGAGCTGAATAAACACTTCTCACTCTATTCCTCAAATCACTGACTGCCAAGCATAAGTCTGAAGCTCTATTCATCCCATTTTCCCCTTCCCCCCACACTTTTCCTGACAGCCTAAATCCTAGCCTTTTTTCAAGAATGAGTTGAAATCTTGCCTCTTTTTGAAATCTTACCCAAATATTCTAGCCCACACCAATAGATCTGAGATGGAATGCCAATAATACTATTTTCAGTGCCATACATTTGGTACTTAGTACATGCTCTCTAAGTTTTTTTTTTTTTTCTTTTTCTACATATCTCCTATTTCCTCAGATAGAGCAAAACTATTCTTAAACCAGTTTTTTATCCTTTGCTTTCTAGGACTTGGTAAATTATAGCAGCTCAAGGAACATCATAGTTATGAATAATTAATATAGCTACTGATAGAACATCTTGCTTTTTTCACAATAATCCTCTGGACAAGATTTTATTGTTCTCGTCCCCTCCATAGTCAACATTCTTAAAGGCTTTTCTTATACTTACTTCTTTTACTTCTTTCCTGACCAGACCCTCTTCAATCCACTAGTCTCACCTTTCTTCCACTCTTTTTTCCAACATGAACATCCATGCTGCTCAATGCCGTGGACTCTTTAATCCTTGAACCACCTAACCCCGAGCCCTTCTTCCTGAACAAAACTTGCTTCTCTTCTTGTAGTGCAGGATACCACCATGAGTCAAGTTACCCAAATAAGAACCAGGGAATCATCCTTGATTCCTCCCTCACCTTTTTTTTTTTTCAAGGTACTATTTATTTATTTGACAGAGAGAAACACAGCTAGAGAGGGAACAAAAGCAGGGGGAGTGAGAGAGAGAGAAGCAGGCTTCCCGCTGAGCAGGCAGCCAATGCAGGGCTCCATGGTGGGACTCCGGGATTGTGATCTGAGCCAAAGGCAGACACTTAAGGACTGAGCGTCATTTAAATTTAAACGTCCTTTAAAAATGTAAAGATTTTTGTTTATTTGTCGGGGAGAGAGAGAGAGCCCAATGCCAGACTCAATCCCAGACTCAGGAAGGAGCCCAATGCCAGACTCAATCCCAGACTCAGGAATCATGACCCAAGTTGAAGGCAGATGCTTAATGACTGAGCCACCCAGGCACCCCAATTCCTGTCTTTTAACCCCCTCACAAAATCAGTTACCATGTCCTATTGATTCTGTATTTCTAGTATGTTCTACATCTGTCCATTTATGCTTTCTATGCATTGAGCCCTTATCCCCTTATGACAAGTCAGTAATCCAAAAACATGTTTGTTAGTATCCCATTTGTAGAAAGTATTACCTACAGGAGAGCTTCTTTCACTGTTAGGCATGGTGTTAGGTATTAGGTAATAATAATAATAATTAGTACACACATCACTATGTATGAGGCATGGTTCTAAGCAATGTATGTTAACCAATTATGGTTAACAGTGTCACACAACCCCATGAGGTAGATATAATTATTATATAATTTTGAGCATAAATGGAATAGCAGAAAGGTTAAGTAACTTCCCTAAGGTAACATAGCTAGGTACTTTGATTTCCTCTTCTCATTTAGTCTCCACTGTAGCCTTATATGGTTATATTAATATTTCATCTTACACCTGAGGAATTGAGGCTGAGAAGCTTAAAATAATTTTCCCAAGGCTACCCATTTGGTAAAAGTGTCAGAATTATGATCAGAATCCATATCTAGTTGGCTTTAAAATTCATTTACTGTCCTCCACACATACTTTGACAGTCACCACACAGAGTGGTTTAAGAAAAGTTAAGCTGGGGTGCCTGGGTGGCTCAGTGGGTTAAAGCCTCTGCCTTCGGCTCAGGTCATGATCTCGGGGTCCTGGGATCCAGGCCCGCTTTGGTCTCTCTGCTCAGCAGGGAGCCTGCTTCCTCCTCTCTCTCTGCCTGCCTCTCTGCCTGCTTGTGATCTCTCTCTGTCAAATAAATAAATAACTTTTTTAAAAAAAAAAGTTAAATTGGAAAGTATGGACTGAATTTCTCATCTCTTGCATTAATTTGTTTTGAATATTGTTTTTAATGGAAGCAAAAAGGATGAGTGTTAAAATAGTGAAGTCTGTAACTTAAAAAAAGTAAGTGCAACAAAGCACAAAAAATAGTGACTAAGGAGAAAAGGCTGAACACAGAGAGAGAAGAGAAACAGGACCAAATGAAGAGACAGTAATGGTGGGGGAGTTGGGAGCGGTGGTGGAAGAAACCTATGGGATCTGAAGGAGGAGCTAAGCTGAAGCATGGATCGCCTCCATGGTGTTTAGAAATCTAATGAGAATGTGTTAATAGAAAATGTGATATGTAATTAAATAGTTCAACAACATGCATATTTCATGATGTTGGCTTTATGTGACTGGGTTACTCAGGAATCTACCAGATGAAACAAAGCCAAAAGATACTGGGTGATTTTATTCATGCTTAGAATTTGCATGCAACATGGAAATGACAGATAATTAGTATTCTAAATAAGTCTGTAAGCTATCCAGCAAGTTGTGGCTACTTTGTATTCTGCACTTACCCAGTACTGCAGAACATTTTGTTCCTAAAGAATTTAGTATGTTTTGTTTTTTTGTTTTTAGACTTTTTTGGGGGGGAGGGGCATTTGATTTTTGATTTGTGTGTAGTTCTTATATTTAACTCTATAATGATGGAAACAACAGTCATAAATGCTACCCACACACCCTGTCTAGTTGAAGAAACAAATGCAAACATCAGCTTGAGTGTCTGGTCTCTAGAAGATGAAGAAAGTTGGTTAAAAAGTGTGGGTAGAATGTGGAAAGAATAAGGGACTGGGAATCAGAGCACTTAGGTTCAATATCAGTTCTGCCATTAAGCCTACTGAGTGAATTTGGCAGAAGAAATGAATTTACTGAATTTCAAATTTCTCTTATTCAGGATTATGAGTTTTTTAAATAAAGATTAAATGAAATAATACTTGTGAAAAAAAATTCATGCATCATACACCTGACACATAGTGTTTTCTCAATAAAGAAATAAAGGAAAGGAAATGCCAGCATCAGACAATTAATTAGTTGATTTCTTAAAAGAAAGACTGAGGATGACAGCTCAAACAAATGATACATTCTTCATACTAATAAATAATAATGCATATATATCTTCACTTTATGACACATAAAGGGGGATGAGTGAACAATTTTAAATATGGAGCAAAAGAACAAATAACCTTAGGTGGAAATCACCTTAAGGCATTAGGTCTTCTAGAAGACACACTCACCCTTATGTTTCCAAAGATTATAAATGATTACATATCTCAAAATGGTTAATTTAATCCTTAAATTTAAAAGCCCTTTCTTAGAGGAGTCAGTTCCTAGAAGAAGCCATTACACTGAAAAAATTAAAAAAGCAAAGCAATCCAGTGTTCTTGTTTCTTCCCTGACTTGCATGTTACTCTTAGTTTTTCAGATTTTGCCCAACTAGGATAACTTCCAGAAGGTTCCTACTTGGAGAGTTTTGTGATCAGGAGAACATTCCATGTAACAGTACCTGCAGTAGTCATTTACACAATGGGCCTGCCAAGATCCAGCAAATGCCCACTGCAATGATATGACTTGTATCTTTACTCTTGCCAGCTTTTTGGGTTATGTCAATCCTCTTATCCTTAATAATCAGATTAAGTCACCTCTCCAAGTGAAGTCTCTATCAGTTTCCTCATTTTACAACCATCTTCCTTTCTAGTTTAAACTCTTACAGCTATAGTGTAGTAGAAGGAACAGTGGATGTAGAGAGACAAAACTTAGACTCTAGAGTCCAGAATCTGCCTAGAGTTTTTTAAAAATACCACTAAAATGATTTGTTTCTTAATCTGCTGCCTTAAATTCTCCTATCTTTAAGAATTGTCTTGTCAGGTTATGCTAGAGATTAAACAGTAAGTCTGTAAGATCTTAGTGATTTGCAAAACACTATTAAATGGAACTCTTTGTCACTTATGTGTGCTTTTGTATCCTCCACTCTGCTGTAAACATTTTTAAAGCATGAACCCTCCTGTTCATGTCTTTGAATCTTCAGGAATTAGAGTTGGTGGATTTTTCTATTTCTTTTCTTTTCCTTTCTTTTTTTTTACACACTGGATATTCAATAGATATTATCCATGCTGGCAGCATTGTAGGGCTTGTCAAATATCAGAAAGAACATTTAAATGTCATAGGAACTCTTAAGAAAATTCTAGTAATTTCTCCCCACCTAGAAGCTAATGGGTATCAGAAGATGATTATGGATGGAGACAAAATATGCAAAAGATAAGAAAAGAGCAAAACTAATTAAAATTCCAGACTGCACAAGTAAGAACAAGCCATCTTCCCCCTTTAAGGTGGTATGAAATTTGAAGTCAAACCATTACTTTCAAAGATTGATAAAAGTCACATTGCCACTTGAAAGAGGTAGCATGTGATAATGTTTCTTCTGACACTTATTATAGCTATTGCTAAAACTGGCGTCTGTGGAACATTATATCTTAATGCCAACACTGCCTTGTTACAGCTTGAGTGGAGGTATTACGGCTGGACTACAGCTGCTTTATGACATGATAAAGAATTCTGAAAGTTGTGATGCTATTTGCAATGTCCTTTCCTGATAAAGTAATAGTGTGGGAGATGTGTGTTGGTATTTGATAAATTTGAAAGCTTTGAGAAAGCTATGACAGCTTGGCAAAACATAGCTGGCCAAAAACTTTGAAGTATTTCTCAAGCCCTGTCCCTATCCTCAAAAGCAAAGTGGAATTCAAGAAAGACACTTCATGGAAGCAAATCCCAGCACCTGACGCTGGTGGCCTTGCTAGAATTCTTTCTTGTCCTTTTCTCCTTTTGTTTGAGCAGCTGGATGTATAGGATCATGTGAAATCTGAAATGCTTATTTTTCAAAGAGCAGTTTTTAGTGTATAAATTTAAGCAGAACATCTAGCAAATGTTTATTTGCAGTTTTACTTCTCCAAATGTATTAGGATTTCTTCCACATAATTTCTGGCTTATACTTACAGAGATTTCTACCTCTGGTAGTTACACATGCATGAAAATTCACATGCATAAAAATCAATCATTTCATACATATGTGGTAAAGGACCAAAATGAACATCTCAACACCAAATTCTAGTGATATGTGGAGCAATGGGAAGTCTCCTTCATTGTTGGTGAGAATGCAAAATGGGACAGCCACTTTAGAAAACAGTTTGGCAGTTTCTTACAAAAGGAAATATGACTCTTAGCAAAAGATCCAGTAATCATGCTCCTTAGTATTTATCAAAGGAGTTGAAAATCATGTCCACACAAAAATCTGCACACATGGATGTTTACAGAAGCTTTATTCACAATTTCTCACACTTGGAAGCAACCAAGATACTCTTCGGTAGTTGTATGGATAAATAAACTTTGGCGCATCCAGACAATGGAGTAGTCTCGGTGCCAAAAGGAAATGAGCTATCAAACCATAAAATGATATGGAGGGAACTTATTGCATATTACTAAGTGAAATAAGCAAATCTGAAAAGACTGCATACTGTATGAGTCCAACTATATGACATTCTGGAAAAGGCAAAACTATGGAAAGAGTAAAAAAAATTATTGGCTGCCAGGATTAGTGGGGAGAAGAAACAGAGGAATAGATAGAGCTTAGAGGATTTTTAGGGCAATAAAACCACTCGGCATGATGCTATAATGATAGACACATGCCATGATAAATTTGTTAACCCCATAGAATGTATAACACCAAGAGTGAACCATAATGTAAACTATGGACTCTGGGTGATATGATGTGTAATACAATTTCATCAACTTTGTAAATATACCACTCTGGGAGGGGGATGATAACAATATGTATGGGGGGCTATGCATGTGTTGGAAAAGAATGTTATATGAAAAAATCTTTGTACCTTCCTCTCAAATTTTCTTTGACCCCAACATTGCTCTTAAAGAAAAAAAAAGTCTATTAATTTTTTAAGTGCACAGCTCTCCTAATTTTTTTTTTCTTTTTTCTTTCTTCCTGACTCATATGTCACTTGATTTCATTCTCTCTTTGGATATTTATCATTTTCTCTTTTGATGTATAGCCATCTAAGTTATGTTATACCCTTCTAAAATACTACAAAATCTTTGAGGAAATATATGTCTTACTTATCTCTATACTTAGCATGGTGCCTGGCATATAGCAGTCATTCCAGAAATGTGTATTTAATGAATAAATTAAATAATACTTGGATTTTGCCATCCATTATATGTTATGCTACTTTGATAATATTCTATACAGCATATTAAAATATATAAAAATTATTATATCAACATTTTCTAGCTGATAGGAGAAAACTAGGGAGAAATTTTGCCTGAGAAACAATTGACTGTATCATTAAATATACATCCTGAACATCTAAATTGGAGACATAAGTTGTTGGAGATTCTTGAGCTTCCTTTTGAAATATCAAAAAAATCCACACAAAACACAAAACACACACATACACATATCACAAATTCATATACTTAAAAATACACAGGAGCACTGTACTAGATGCACAATATACAATAGCACAAATCAGTGATTTGCTAATCTTTTGTGTGTGTCTCTGTGTGTGTGATTTGCTAATCTTTGGAAGGAAACAGCCTTAATTGCAGCATGGATAACACAAGGGTTTGAATGGTGGCCTCAAAAAGATATGTCCATTTTCTAATCTTCAGACCCTGTGAATATTATCCTATTTGAAATAGGTTTTGTAGATGTGATTAAGAATCTCAAGATGAGATCATTCTGGATGATCTGGGTGGGCCTTTAATCCAAAAGCAAGTGTATTTATAAGACACAGAAGAGAAGGAGAAGGAGAAGGTGATATAGAGACAGAGGCAGAAATTGGAATGATGTGGCTGAGGACCACTGGAAGTAGAAGAAATCAGGCATAAAATTTCCCCTAAAGCCTCTAGAGAGAATGAAACTCTGTTGACACCTTAATTTTGGACTTCTAGCCTCCAGAACTGTGAGGGTATCAACTTCTGTTGTATGAAGCTATTGTATTTGTGATAATTTGTCATGGCAGCCATAGGAAACTAATATAGATGGAGCAGATAGGAAAATAATTCTCTGCTAATTCAAAGACAGAACTCTAGAACATAGCAACACTACAGACCAAGGAGGAACTAAGAGAAAGTTCTCAAATTTTCCTTCATGAAAATCACTTAACTATTATGTTGGACCATTCAGCCACATCTAAACACATCTTGGGAAATTATTAAAAAAAAAATAAACATTTTTAATGATTGACAATATTCTACAAGCATCCAAGAAAGAAACTAAGTTAAATAAAAGGGATAAAAACCATGTTTACTCTAGGTTTCTCCTTGGTGACTTTGCATGACAAAAGGCAATAGAATAAGAGTCTGTAGTATTTGGGGGGAATAGTGTTTTAACTAAACCACTGTGCTCCCATTCATTTACTGAATATTTATTGAGAGGGTACTCAATGCTAAGCACTATTAGAGTCATTGAGGATATAGCAGTAGGCAAAGCAGAAAAAACTTCTCTCAAGAGATTTTCATTCAAGGGGGAAAAGATTCACAAAAAACTAAGAAATACCTATATATCATATAGTGATAAATATCAGGAAAAGACACAAAACACTGTAAGGTGGAAAGGGAATATGGAGATGAGCACTGTAATTTTCATAAGTAGCTCAAGAAGCCCTCTCTGAAAAGATGATCTTTGAGCAGAGGCTTGAAGAAAGTCCATAAATCCTTCAAAGAATCCCCTCTAGCTGTGTTTCTTTCTGTCAAATAAACAAAATCTTAAAAAAAAAAACCACCACAACACCCTGATTTTGTACTCATGGCTAGGAGAAACCTACAAGAAATGAGTCCCTGTCTATTTACCCCAAAGATACAGATGTGGTGAAAAGAAGGGCCATATATACCCCAGTGTTCATTGCAGCAATGACCACATTGCCAAACTGTGGAAAGAGCCAAGGCGCCGTTCAACAGATGAATGATTAAGAAGATGTGGTACATATACACAATGGAATATTATGTCTCCATCAGAAAGGATGAATATCCAACTTTTGTAGCAACATGGACTGAATTGGAGGAAATTATGCTGAGTGAAATGAGCCAAGTAGAAAAAGTCAAGTATCACATGGTTTCACTTACTTGTGGAGCATAAGGAGTAATACAGAGGACAGTAGGAGAAGGAAAGGATATGGGAAGTGGGGTTAATCGGGGAGGGAGATGAAACATGAGAGACTTTGGTCTTAGAAACCAACAAACTGAGGGTCTTGGAGTGGAGGGGTTAGGGGGATGGGAGAGCCTGGTGGTGGGTACTGAGGGCATGTATTGCATGGAGCACTGGGCGTGGGGCATAAACAATGAATCTTGGAACACTGAAAAAATAAAATTAAATAAAAAAAAAAGAAATGTGTCCTGTCTTGAACATGGGGGTGGATCAAGAAGAGCAGCGACTGGGGCAGTCAGTCATGTTCCTCACAACAGAAACAGATGGGGGCACATTTTCATAGCTGCCACAAAGTGTGATGCTGTATGTGATACCATAAAGGGAAGATAGCCTTCCATCTTTTATGTATTTCCTAAGAACTAGAATTATATATCTCCCAAGGACTAAAATATTCTCCTGTATAGCCAAAATGCCATTTTTATGGCCCTGAAATTTCACACCGATGCAGTTACATTATCTGATATAACCTGAGATATCTTTTAAACATTCGAGTGGAGATGGCCAGTAGGCAGTTAGCTATAAGCTTCTAAAGTTCAGTGGAGAGTAAAAAGTTAGAGACAACCAAGCCAAACTCTTATTAATATCTAAAAATAATGAGAGGCAATTGTCAAGATAGTCAAAGGCTCAAATTATACACACATCATGGGGTCTTACACAAAGGTACACTCTAGAAGAAATGAATGGAAAATAAAAAGATAGAAACGAAGAAATTGTAATATAATAGAACTCCAGAGAACATTACTACCAGCAAAGTGTGTAGGTTTCTTTCAAACGAGAGTGGTGATATAGCAAAATTAAAGTGCAAGAGTGAAAATTACTCTTGAAAGACAAGATCTTTAATAAGAATAAGAAAAATGTATTAATAAAAATTCATGTATCTAATTCCAGATCATATTATAAAATATTAAAGAGGGGGAAATAAAAGCATATTAAAGTCCTTGCTTTCAATCAGGGGAGTTGAAAGTTTTGATATGGTTCTTTTAACTATATAAGTTATCTTTCCTCAACCATGCCTACTAATTTAAGCCCTTTATCTCCTGGAAAAACCTACTCCAATAATTTCCAGGTGCTCAGAACTACTATAGAACACACAGGCTCACAAATGCTTCTCTTCAGTTGCTTTATGGCAGTTCAATAGTTTGTTTCAGTTCTACTCTCTCTCATCAGCGCAGGCCTTACAAGACACACCTAGGTCTCTTTTGGTAGTACCCCCCAAAGGTGATTATCACCAGAGGTCGCTACACATCCATGAACTGAAGAACAGACTCTGCTCTCTGAACCTCTGGTCTTTAAATTCCAGTGCTGTGCTTTGCTCCCTGTCAAAGCAGGAAAAATTCCCTATCCTCAATTATGTGCCATATTTGAACATTTGAGAACCATACATGCTGCTATGTAAAGAGCAACTGTAATTCCAATGCATAGCCGTTTCTGCCAAAGATTTCAGAACTGAGATTCCTAGGAGAAATCTGGGATCAGGCTGAGCCTGGGCTATGCCCCAAATTTGCCCCTTTCCACATGGATGATTTTTTTGTGTTCCTATGTCCATAGAACTCCTTATGCCAACCACCTAAGGGATAGTTTCTCTTGAAAGGAAAACTGGAGATGGCTTCACGTCAGTAGTTATAGCTTAGTCAAAGCTAGGGATCCTGCTTCCCTCATAATAAGCAGAGAAAAAAGGTTCAATAATGGTTTATAAAAATGTAAAGCTGATCATAATCCAGAACCAAGAACAGAATGTATATTGCTCAAACCACTGAAGAAAAAAATAAAAATAATGTTTAGTCTATATAGAAAAGATACATGGAAATAGCAAAAAAAAAAAAAATCAGTAAAGTAGAAAGACTAGAGAAACCAGAAAGTAATAAAATCTAATAAAAGTATGATAATAGGGGCGCCTGGGTGGCTCAGTTGGTTAAGTGGCTGCTTTTGGCTCAGGTCATGATCCTGGAGACCCGGGATCAAGCCCCACATCGGGCTCCCTGCTCGGCAGGAAGCCTGCTTCTCCCTCTCTCACTCCCCCTGCTTGTGTTCCCTCTCTCTCTGTGTTTCTCTCTGTCAAAAAAATAAAAAAAATTTTTAAAAAAGTATGACAATAAATGTGACTATAGTTAAGACCAATATTAAGAGACATTTTTTACAGAAAGGTTTTTTTTTAATTTCTTAAAAGATTTTATTTATTTGAGAAAGAGAGAGAGAACATAAAGAAAGGGAAGGGCAGAGGGCGAGGGAGAAGCAGACTCCCATTGAGCAAGTAGCCTGACACACAGCCCCACCCCAGGACCCTGGGCTCATGACCTGAGCTGAAGGCAGACATGTAACAGACTGAGCCACTCAGGCGCCCCCAGAAAGCTTTGTTTTTTTTTTAAGTGTTTTTTGTTTTTGTTTTTGTTTTAAGATTTTATTTATTTGATACAGCCAGAGAGGGAACACAAGCAGGGAGAGTGAGAGAGGGAGAAGCAGGTTTCCCTCCAAGCAGGGAGCCCCACGCAGGGCTTGATCCTGGGACTCCAGGATCATGACCTGTGCTGAAGGCAGAGGCTTAACCACTCAGCCACCCAGGTGCACCTACCTTTTTTTTTTTTTAAAGGAAAGTTTTAACAAATAAATATAACAAGCAAAAAGAGTGAAAGAAGGGATAGTAACAATTAAAAAAATAGTAAAAAAATGTCTATTAAGCAATAGACACTCATGAATAAACACAGAGAGGAAAAGACATTTAACATTAACAAACCATTTGAATAAATGGTTTGTCAGAGAGTGAGAAGGGAAGTATAGACTATATAGCAGCGTACGGAAAACAGGAGAAGCCACAAGGGTAAGAGTTACTACTTGTTCTAAGATGGTCAGGAAAGGCCTCACTGATGAAGTGATACCTGAGGATGGAAGGAGTGAGGATGACAGCCATGTGGACAGGTGGAGGAAGAATGTTCCAGGCAAGTGGAATAGCAAGTGCAGAGGTCTGAAGTTGAGCATGCTCAGAGTATTACAGGAACAGCAAGGGGGCCATTGTGACTGGAACAGAGTAAACCAGGAGTCGAATGGGAGTGCATGTCAGAGTGTTAGCACTGATCAGCTGAAGTAGGCCCTTTTACGTGATTGTGTGTTGACTTTTCTTGCAAATGAGCTGCAGAACCACTGGAACATTTTAAGAATAGGAGTAACACAATCAGCTTTTTTTTTTTTTTTAATGACTTTTGTTGCTTTGTTGAAAACAGAATGAAGGGTTAAGGGGAGTAAGAATGGAAAGAAAAAGATGAGTGAGACGTGTATTATGATGGTCCAGGGGAGAGAGAAGAGTAATTGGGATCAGGATAGTAGTGGTACACATAGTGAGAAATGGTCCAATTCTGAACATATATTCAGGAGAGAGTTGACTGAATTTCCTGATTACTTAGATGCCTTTTGAAGCTGTTGATTTGCTTGTTTGTCTTCCTCAAAGGCTAAGAATTCCATAATAACAGAAAAATGCATTATTCAGCTTACATCCTTTGAACTAACATAACATTTGCCCTATAACAAGCAATCAATATTTTTAAACTAAATTTAATTTCTATATACAACTATTCAAAAATGGGCACTGTGGAATAGTAATAGACACAGAACAATGTAAAATACCCTCAACATCATCCAGAACTTATCTTCCCATACTTTAACGTAAGTTCATGCATAGAGTAAGAATCTAAAGTACAACTGGAAGAAAGGTTAAGATTAATATGCTAGATCAAGTGGGCATATATTTCTTTCACTGCTAAAATTTTTTCATATAAAACTCCATGCATATTTTAGTCTTTAAAATGGATTTGCTGCTAGATTCTTATATCATAATGTCAAAATACAAATTTTAGAAGAAAGGCATAAATACATTTGGAATTATATAGTCAAAGTTGTTATAAAATAACCAGCATAGATTATTATGTATGGTTATAACATTTTTAAGCAAAAACTTCAAAAGACTTTTAATATGTGGTTAATTTAGATGCTATAAGTGGGATAGTAATAAACATGACAGCTCAAGTCTAAAACCGTTATTTTTTTTTTTTAAGATTTTATTTATTTATTTGACAGAGAGAAACACAGCGAGAGAGGGAACACAAGCAGGGGGAGTGAGAGAGGGAGAAGCAGGCTTCCCGCCTAGCAGGGAGCCTGATGTGGGACTCGATCCCGGGTCTCCGGGATCATGCCCTGAGCCGAAGGCAGTCGCTTAACCAACTGAGCCACCCAGGCACCCCTCTAAAACCATTATTCTCAATACATTTAATGATCCATTAATTCAAAATTTTTACAGTAGATTTGATGAAGCTAAAACTTGCATAACACTCCTATGCTACTACCACACAACAAATAGCCATTGAAAAGGATGTGCTCACTGTTATGAAATCCAACACATAATATGTAACTTACAGCATTCCAGATGAAAATAAATATACCAACCTTAACTCCCTACCATCATGCAGCTGAAAGAACTAATTGCAACTGATTTCAGTGAAATCTACATATTGTTCTAACTTTACATTTCTTTCCTATTCTCTTCAAAAGAAAGGCATCTTGAGCAATCTTAGGAAATAAAGCTAAACTGCATAATAATTTGGATATACACTAAAATACCAAGTGTAATATAGTATACTACTATAAACATAATTTTTTTGGCACTTCCTTGCATTCAAATGAGACAGAACTCTCAATGTTCCTCATACAGAACTTAAAGAGCTTGCAGTTAACTTCTGTGAAAGTTGATTTTTTTTTTAGTTACAGTAAAAGTAATGACACATGTAGTTTGCATTAAAGAAATTTCATCAGAGGAAATCAGTTAATTTCTTGAACAATAACATGTGAGACTTTATAATACTCTTGAAATTTAGGAAGAATATGTGGCTTTCCTGTGACCACTCCTTTATAATTGATTATCACTCTTTTAGAAACTATAAGTTTCTTAATATAGCTTGGAATTGTTTACAAAGAGGTATGGTATATACTTTATATAGTGAAATGTATTGTGTTACCATATTGGGAAAAAGCTAGAAAGTTAAATAAATCACATCTTATAGTGATTGTTTTATATTAAGATTTAGGATTTTCCTCTGTATCCAATACAATTATTAATGTAACCAACCTATCTACTTGTTACTTATACACTTTTTAGAAGAGGCTGTCATTTATTTTCTCTGTTCCTACAATGTCTGACACATGTAAACATCTAATAAATAGTTAAATAAATGGTTACTATATAAATGAAAGAATAAACAGATGAATGAGTTAGCCAATCAATCAATAAAGTTGTGGCATCATTAATCTGACATCACTGTTATAGTACTTGTACTGAATTGTTTTTTCTAGCCATAATGGTTTTCTTTTGCCGAATTACCATATTTCCTTATCTGGCACACCCAAAAGTCATGGCCTATATTTAAGGAACAGAGAATAGAAATTGAGTATGACCAAGACATGGTACAAAATTATGTGGGCTGTTATTGAGTCAAGGTAAGATAATATTTAGTAGGGACCTTGAATAACCCAAATATACATACACTGACTGCATCTACCTCTTCCTCCCTGCTCCTATCTTGGGCTTCTTGACATGGAAGTGGTCCAGAGGGCAGGTCTAAATGAACAAGTACTTTCCAAACCTTCAGTTGTGTCATGTTAGTTCCCCTTTGGCCAAATTTAGTTACCTGTCCAAACCCCAAATGGGGTAGGAGCAGACTACCTAGGTTTATGGATACCCAAGAAACATGATTCGTGGGGTAGTGTGGTATTAATACAATAATACACCAGAGAGTAACCTACTTGATTGTATATTCTGGGACATCACCCTGGAAGCAGAGTAGAAAATTGATTAGATATGAGTAAAACAAAATTTGGGGAGGCTTGTTCAGAAACTATTTTCACAACTAAGGGAGAGTATTGGTAGTTCAAATTAAAAGGATAGAAATGGAGTAGAAGATAGTGGGTAGATTTGGAAGGTATGTATGAGTTACAATAGAAAGAGTTGGTATAATTGGATATAGGAGTGAGAGATTAGGAATTACATAGGATGACTCTAAAATATGAATCTGGACATATGGTGGTACCACTTCTGAGAAGAGAAACATTGGATGAGGATAATGCTATGATTGCAAATCTGGTGTTAGATATTTTGAGTTGGAGACTCCTTTAGTATCCAAGTGAGAAAGCCAAATAGGTATTTGGATATTTAGGTCTAGAGTACAGGAGAGAGGTCTATGCCAAAGATAAAGAATTGAGATCTTAATTAAAGTCATGGAATCACCTTGAAAAAAAAAAAAACATTGCAGTGGGATAATCAAGGTAGAAATTCAGACTGATGAGTATGGCATAGGGAATCAAAGAAGAAATAGATAGCTCAGTGTCTCCAACTTTTGCCAGAAGCTTACCTGTGATACTTGCTGAAGACACCAGCCCTTCTTGACTCATCTACTTATCTTATTGTTAAATCTAATGACCTGCCATCAATTAATAGGTATACCTTCAAGAGATATTTGAACATTATTAGCAAGCAACTTTTTTTTAAAGATTTTATTTTATTTATTTGACAGAGAGAGAGAGATCATGGGTAGGCAGAGAGGCAGGCAGAGAGAGAGGAGGAAGCAGGCTCCCCGCCGAGCAGAGAGCCTGATGCGGTCCTCGATCCCAGGACCCTGAGATCATGACCTGAGCTGAAGGCAGAGGCTTTAACCCACTGAGCCACCCAGGTGCCCAGGAAGCAACTTTTTATTTTACCTAATTTTTTCAGCCTGGAATGCCTGTTCTTCATATCTCTCTGTGCCCCAATTCTATCCATCCTTTAAGGGCAGATGCAAATACACCTTCTCTAATTCTTCTTCTCCCCTGTCCACTTGTCCTCTACCTTATCTGTATCTCTTATGTTTTTCTCTTCTTCCTTTTGAATATCTCTTTTTCATCTACCCTATCTTTTTGTGAGCAATGCTTATTTTTTATTTACCTTTCTATCCCTTCACTGCAAGATATACAACAAGCAATTCAGAAAGGCTTAGTGAACACATGCATTGGGTGAATGTCAGGCCATAGTCACAGTTCTTTAAAGTCATTATTTCTGGACAAGATGGTGCATGTGTGTAGATGGGGTGAGGGGAGATCCTTATCTAATACATACCACATAGTTTGTTACCTATTTGACCTACTCATTATACTCCTTTTTGCTGCATTTGTACAAAGTGAATTTCTAATTGAGGGTTGTCTCAGGTTGATACCTACAAGAGCCAAGAAGTTTTACCTACAGTTATTATCCTCTCTTTTAGATAAAAAGATTTTATTTCAGGGTATCCACACTTAGTTGCATCCCAAATAGTTTATAATGATGATAATTAGCATTTAAATAGAACCTCACCTAGTCAGGGGCCTTACAGCCATGCTCGTTATTTAATGGAACCATCACACTATTATCCTTCATTGAGAAATTTTCAAATATAAAAACCTACAGAATATAGATATCATAAAAGCCTAGGAGCTGATAGAGTTAGTGATGCTATGCATTTTGTTAGCAACTTCAATTTTATGGTATAAAATTGAAATGTGGAAGACCATTAGTACTTTTTCAGCCCTGAAACCTAGCATGCAATGTATGCTCTAAGGTATAACTACATAAAGACAAAAAATTCTTTCCACAATAACCAACCATTTGTCAAGGAGAGAAACCTTTTCTTTTCAACAATCTCTTAATCGCCATAGGACATGAGTGAGCACTGAAAGAAATCAGTCTGTTTGATAGTCTTGGTGAGATCATTCAAAGCAAGTCTCAGGCTGTGATAACTCATAAGACACTACTGATTTTGAGAGCACCATAAGAGTATAGTCAGGCCTTTAAAGAATAAATCTCAATTTAAGATCCCTATTGGCTTCTGACAGTTATCTCATCATCTTGGCTATTATACTACCGTATCTTGGAAGGAATGGTAGGCTTTTATTTTTTTTTCCCCCTTTCTCACCTTAGATGTCAAGTTTATTTCTGGTTTTTCATGGCTTAATTTTATATCTAGTAAGCTCTTAAGAGAAATATAGGACAAGGTCTGAAACCAGGATCATGAAAAAACTATAATATAACTTGAGGTAAATTGTAAAATGCAGACAAAAATGCAAATTTCTTACTCTGTTAGAAACTAAACATACTTTTCTATTTCTTAAGAGACACAACTTTTATTTTCTCAGGAAATATTGAAGATTCAAATATTAAGGGAATCTGTAGTAGTGGAAAGAATACTAGATTAAGAGTCAGAGTTAGAGTTCTATTGTACTTTACCATTAACTAGCTGTATGATTTGGGGGAAATTAATATAATCTCTGGGAAACCTTAAGTTCTTCATTTAAAAAATAAGAAATTGGAGTTAATAGTTACTTTAATTTTATATTTTAAGGTAAGTTTCTATTAATGGAAATAGATAAATGAAAAGTAGGAACAGGCTATATTGATGTGTTTTGTAACCTAGATTCTCTAAACATATTTTATCAGAATTAATCATGTAGAATCCCATTAGCATCTTCATCAAACAAGAATTAGTTTAAAACAAAATTATTCTTTCATTTAAGCTTTAAATTATTCCTATACCAATAATGAAGCAGCAGAGAGAAAAATCAAGGAATCAATTCCATTTACAATTATACCAACAACCATAAAATACCTAGGAATAAGCCTAACCAAAGAGATAAAATATATGTACTCTGAAAACTATACAATATTTATGGAAAAAAATGAAGAGGACGCAAAGAATTTGAAAACATATCCCATGCTTATAGGTTGGAAGAACAAATTCTGTTAAAATGTCTATATT
The DNA here is from genome assembly GCA_004023965.1 of Spilogale gracilis. NCBI lineage: Eukaryota > Metazoa > Chordata > Mammalia > Carnivora > Mephitidae > Spilogale > Spilogale gracilis. Next base: position 484 of record PITA01027707.1, on the reverse strand, counting down.
ATCCAAGGCAAACTACACATTTAATGCACTCCCTATCAAAATATCACCAGCATTTTTCACAGAGCTAGAACAAACAATCCTAAAATTTGTATGGAACCACAAAAGACTCCAATTAGCCAAAGCACTGTGGAAAGGGAAAAGGAAAAGCAAAGCTGGAGACATCACAATCCCAAACTTCAAGTTATATTACAAAGCTGTAGTGATCAAAACAGTATGGTACTGGCACAAAAACAGACACATAGATCAAGGGAACAGAACTGAAAACCCAGAAATGGACCCACAGCTGTATGGCCAAGTAATCCTCAGCAAAGCTGGAAAGAACATCCAAAGGAAAAAAAAAAGCAGTCTTTAACCAATGATGTTGGGAAAAATGAACAGCCACATGGCAGGAGAATGAAACTGGACTATTTTCTTATACCATGCACAAAAATAAATTCCAAATGGATGAAAGACCTAAATGTCAGACAGGAAACCATCAAAATTC